>CP135535.1:4148404-4203596 GCA_032402905.1 Khaya senegalensis
TAATTAATAAATATAAAACTATTTAATAATAATTTATAAATATACAATTAATAAAATATAAATAATTTATTAACAAAACTATTAATTAGATATAAGTAAAAAATTTAATAATGTAACTAATATAAAATAAGTATCATAAATGTAATAGTTCCGCATATAAATCAAGTGCTATCTTTATTATAAAGAATGACCTATACTCAGAACTAAAATTTCACTGTAGATCTAACATAATATACTCTATGAATTTATATGTAAAAATCTCACAATCTGCACTACCCATACTCTGTCGAGGCAACCCTGTCATTCAAAAAAATAAGAATGGCGTATTTATATCTTATAAGTCTGGCCTTACACTATAAATGCCATATGTGCGTATGACAATGGGTAGTAGATATGTAGTGGTGTAAAATGCTTCATGTGTCTCTCTATCAGAATGGCCCCGTGGTGCAGAATTATATACACGTACATAGCGTTCGTATATATCGATGACGCATGCAATCTAATACTCACCATAAATCAATACGGGGAGTAGAATGTGATTAACAGTAATTCAAGATTTCCGCACTCCATCAGAGTCACCTCTCACATGCTCTTGTATACCCAAAATCTCTAGATGAATGACCAAGTTAGCAGCATTTTTGTTCAGTTATTCCCACGTATATAACAATTTTGTCTGCATATTAGCAAAATTAATGTGAGAATAAAATTGATTGGGAAAAAAAACAAACACATGTAAAAAATAATTTGTGATGTTAAACATACATATAAATATGCGGAGACCACGGTCGAATTCTGTGATATCAAATGAGAACACGCCATTTGTCAGTGCACAAGCAAATAAATATACTCATCTATATGCTGGTCAAATAATAATATACTCATTTATATGCAGTGCACGCGCCTGACGCGTGAACCAGGGCTGGACATGCCTTGGGTTCACGCGCCCGATTGCGCAGACCAAGGCTGATTAAAGCTTTCAACCTCGGTAATTGTTTTACAATCCTACTTATTGAGTACCTTAATTTAAGCTGCCATCATTGCAAAGCTATCCTCATATATTGCTTTTTCACTTGCTAGGTTAATATAATATGGAATGAAAAACTAAATGCAAGATTGATGAATTGGCCAACTATGCTATTATTTTGGTTTCTTTTAAGGCTATAGATAGAATATCATTACGTTTATTTAATCCTAATCTTATGATCCTCTGTTTTCTTTAGAAATTGTTACTTCAACGGAGAATTTCTTCTTATCAACCTTTCGTCAATATTACTAAGATTAATGTCTTCATTTTTATTTATATATTAATAAAGTAATTGCCAGTAACAAATAGACAAATAAAATTAAAAAATATTAAGTAAGTAGACATCAAATTAAACTCACTTACCTAAAATAAATTAAATTAATACATGGAGTGAACATTTAAAGCAAAACAATTGTAGACACTTACAACAAAAGTTATTCAAATTCATTATGTTCCCAAATGCTTTCACAATCCTACCTTTCTTATATCCCATTATTATCATCCATGACAAATTCACATTCAGGTAGTTTACTAGACAAAGGACATTACAATACCAAATGAATCCACTCATCATTATTTCTAAGTTTGTTAATTCTATCAACCACGAAGCATAAAATTGATTTTCTGTTATCTAACTAATCTTTCTTGTAAAAAACTTGCCTAGTATGTGATGCTAATATAATTTGGTTAAGGTTAAGAAATAGTAAATCCTTAGTCATCAATTTTAACACCTCTTACATTGTCAACCCAATCACATTAAAAAACAATGATGTTAAATATGAGATAGTTTATTTGCCATATCTTATCAAAAACCCCATAAAACACCATATCACCAAAATAAGGATTTTTGTCCTTTTGACTTGAAACTTGTGTGACTTTTGCTATTAATGTAAAGCCCCTATTTTGAGTAACAAGATTTGAGTCCCAAACCATTATTGCAAATTTATAGTCATTTATAAGATAGGCTTCATACTTTATCACTAATGACATATATTATTTTACCAAGTACCTCACTATGGGGTCAATGTTTAGATCACTTGCAACATTATAAGTTACCTAAATTTTTGCATTTGACATTACAAATCAAATAAATTGGAACAAACACTAGTAACTTTAATTTTTTTTTGTGAGTTCTTTACCTTTTGTTCTAACCAATTGCTAAAAATACGAATGTGATCATTTTGCAAAGAAATAATACTTCTTGCATTGCATTGATTTTGTGACTTCAAATGTTGCATGTGTTTCCTAAGTTAATAATTGCTATAACTTAAAAGTTGCACACCTAAGTATAAGTTATCTTCAAGTAATAAAAACTCAAGAGTTTGAGTGTCAATCCACAGGAAATTAGTTATGTAAGTCTGCTTATCCAATTATCCAAGTATTAAAATAATTATATTGATATGTTGGATTTTATAATAAGAATTTAATATTAATAAATATTAGAGTTTTGAATCTCTTTTGAAGAAATTTATAGAAATTAATTTTGATCTTTTTAAGAATGATCAAAGAATGATTTTAGCTAAAAAATGAAACATTTAAACTTATGAAAAATACTTTTTTAAGAAAATGTAAGAAAATAAAGGATGAACTTTCTTATTAGAATCATATTCATCTTCCATATCAATGGATTCTACAACAAAAAGAAATAAATATATATATATATATACACACACAAAAAATGTCATAATATGAATAAAAAAGCATACATATGTATTATAAAGTGTAAATGAACAACAAATTAACATATGAATAAAATAATGAAATAAATTAACACATGAATACCCAAAAATAAATGAGGAAAAGAAAACTTACAATATTTTCATGTTGAATTTTCGCCAATTGAATTATAAAGGATTAGTTATTTTCTTTTTTTTGCTTATTTAATTCTTGTTTTTTAATCATTGTAAACAAATATGAATCTTCATCTAAGAAATTCAATAAAGAATTTCATCCAAAAAATTCTATAATTTCATCCAATAATTCTATTGTCAAATCTGAACTTATGGAAGGTGTATGGGAAAGGATCAAAAATCTCTTAACTTTACATAATTTTTTATACTAATTTCTCAATCATTAAATTATTATATTTTGATAATTAAGATTAAATATAATTTATATAATTAATATATCATGATTAATGTATGTGTTAGATTTAATCTCAATTATTAAAAGTGTATTGATTTAACAGTAAAAAAATTAGCTTAAATATTATTTACATTCTATTGCCAAAATATTTAGACATAGTCTCGTATAATAAATCCAACTAAAATAATAAAATATAATAATTTTAAGGTATATGAAATGATGATTTCTTAATATCAAATATGTTTTCTAAATAATAATCCCTTCACTAATTTCATAGGTTAATCAAATTTCCTACATGTAACACAACCAACTATTGAAAAATAATCTAATATCAAGATCAATTTGCCACATTTTCTCATTAAAACAAAGTCCAAAAGTTTCTCATATTTTGCAATAACAGAGATCATATTTTGAGTACAAAACTTTTTTCTTATGTTATGACATAAAATGATTATGATTCTTTTATCAATCAGCCAAATGAAACCATAAATATGAAAAAAGAAATATAGATCCCTCTGTAATTAATTTTGATTACTTCTTATATATTTTTTAGTCTTTTTTGCTCATAAAAGAATAAGTAGTGTTGTGTGAAAAAAAAACTAGTTGTATTCCTTGCATATGCGATAAAATAATACAACTAAAATCATTAACGCTTAAATATTGTATAATAATTCAACTCTTGTCATTTTTACTTCAATCTAGCTATTTTCTACCTTATCAATTCCCTTTTCTTCATTTCTAGTTATAGATTTCAAGTAATTATTATTACATTTTTTATCATGCAAAAGGAAAAAAGATTTGATTATGGAATACGATATTTGATTGAGGCAAGATAAGAGAAAGAGGAAGATTCAAGAAAGAAGATGAAAATATGGTGGATAAGGGTAGCAGGTTGGCCATAATGTGAGGAAGATTCAAAGAAAATGAGGTAAAATTAGGTTTTTTTATTTTTTATAATACTATGAAACAACTAATAAAAAATTTTTAATCTTTTTATATATTTTGGATTGGATCAGTTTGGTTAGTTTGAATAAACCTCATCCGAAAATTGATCCAATACTATCAATTTATTTTTTTTAAACTAAAATTAATCAAATAAATTTTCAAATTGATCCAAATTGATCCAAAATATTGGTTTGGATCAATTCAATTTAGATGTTTTGACCTTACCTTCTAATCATTCAAAGAGAGTTTTAGGTGCTATTTTAGGGTTTCTCTAAAACATATATAAAGAGTGAAAAGAAAAGAGAAATGAAGGGAGACACCAAAAGGAGAACTAAAGGAAGAATAATTCATAAAGCTTATAGAAAAGTGTGGAATCTCATCATTTTGACTTGGAATTTAGTTTAATTTCTTTTTTTATTTTATTTTTCTTTGTTAAGAATTTTAATATAATAAATAGGATGTTATTTTTTTATTATGAACTAAATTTATTTTCTAGGGTTATAATATAGTCAACTATGATGTTATGATTTTTTGTAGTTCAATATAATCAAAATTTATCTTTATTAGTTGAGTATTTCACACTATTTATAATACTTCTAAATAATTATTTATTATTTAAATAATTTAGAAGTTATAATAAAATCCTAAAATAGGAGTTTTATGATTTAGTTCTTGTGTTAAATGCTATAAAATTTATGTAAGATAGAAATATACTTGCATATTTAAAGTAATTTTTGCGTGGAACTATAGTGCTTAATGCGTTTTGACTATTCTAATTCATATAAGAATATAGTAGATTGATATTATGAAATATTTTATTATAACTCCTAAAAAAGCTAATGAATAATTGTGTTATTCTTAATTATCAACATAAATTTAAGTTTCAATTATTAATAATAGATGGAGTTTAAACATATTAGTTTCAACAACATCAGATGTCTTGAAACTTTCTCTTTGTTTGCTTTTAATTTTACCTTTGCTTATTTTAGTTTAATTGTTAGTTAATTTTAACATAAATCATCTCATTATTCAAATTATTCAAATAAAATTAGGATAGTATAAATTGATATTTAGAGAACAAATAGTTAATCTCTATGGAAACAATACTTATTCATAATTTTATTACTTATTTACAATATCATACCGTTAATATGGGTGCATTTAGAATTTTTAATGAATGTGCTTAACAATTTTAATGTTTTGGAATGTTGAGTTGGAGAAGTCACTTAGAAACCATTAGCTTTTTGTTTTCTAGGTTAGTTACACAAGTTGGAAACAAGATAAAAGGGTTGGTTTTCAAGTCATTTTCTTAGAAAGTTTTCAAGTAAGTTTGTTCACCATTTTAAGTTTTCTTGGTTTTTTTAGAAAGTTGGGAATGTACTTTACAATATTATAATCATTTTTTTTTTTTTGCAATAAAAGCTAATAAGCGTATATTTTTCTATAGATGTAGGCTAAGTCGAATTATGTAAATCTTGTCTCTGTCAAGTTTGATTTTGTTTTTTTTTTAGATTAGTTGATTCAGTTCTTGATTTTATCTTGTTTAACACTTATTCTACATTTAGTTTAGATCAATTTTAGGGTTTGAAACTTTACGAACTTGTATGAAAGTCTAGATTTATGGCTTTATCAAAATATAATATAAAAATACATATCTTATAAATTAATTTCATTCTTTAGAGTTTGAAAATGAAAGCTCTTTTAATTTATCAAGGTTTAGATGATACTTTGGAAGAAAAGGCTCAACTTTTTACAAAAATATATGAGAAGGATAAGCAAGATGTGCTTAAAAGGGCACATGGTGTCATAGTAATATGCTTGAGAGATGAAGTCTTGAGGGAAGTTTAAAAGCATACCATAGTAGCTAAGTTATAGGTTAAGCTTGAGAGCTTGTTCATGAGTAAGTCTCTTGTAAATAGGTTATATAGAAAGAGAAAGTTGTATAGCTTTACAATGCAATCAAACACATGAATACAAGAACACATTGATAACTATGACAAAAGCATCTTAGATCTTGAAAGTATAAATATTAGAATAGATAATAAGGATCAAGCTTTAATGTTACTTAAATCATTACCTAATTCATAAAAGTATTTTATAAATGCTCTTTTGTATGGTAAGGAATCAATGTTTATAGAAAATGTCAAAATTGCTTTAAATGCTAAAGAATTACAGAAGAATGAATTTAAAGAGTTCAACTTATCTAGGAGGGGTTGACATCAAGAGGAAAGATAGATAAGAAAGAAGAAAAAAAAGCTTAATCATAGAGTTCAAAGTTTAAGAATAAGAAGAAAAGATGCTTTTATTGTAACAAAGAGTGATGTTTCAAGAGAGACTGTCTAGTAAGGAAAAATGGTGCAAAAAAGGATTAAGAAAAGAAGGGAAATGCCTCCATGACATTAGTTATGTAGGAAGATTTCACAAATGCCAATCATAGTCATCAGATGTAAAAAAGGGTTACTTAAGTACTAACTTACTCATTTTATCAAATAATTAGACAAGTGAGTGGATATTGGATTTAAGTTATTCTTTTTACATGTGTCATAATAAGAACTTGTTTAATACTTACAAAGATTCTAATAGGGAATAATAGTGCATGCAATATTGTTGGTATTAGGATTGTTAGGATTAGAATGTTTAATGCTTTTATTAGAACTTTGGAGAAACATGTATCAAAATTAAAGAGAAATCTCATTTTTTAGGTATGATTGACAAATTTGGATTCAATTTTAAGGCTAAAAAAGATATTTAAAAGGTTCTTGAAGGATCAATGATTGTAATGAAAAGGAAAAGCAACAGTTGTCTATATATACTTAATAGTTCATTAGTTAATGAAGATGTTGCTATTTTTTCACATAAGAAAAATTGAATGAAATCAAGTTATGGCATCTTAGGTTAGCACACTTAAGTGAAAACATACTCAGGGAATTGGAAAAGCAAGGGTTACTTGGTGAAGTGAAAATAGAACCCTTAGAATTTTGTGAAAATTGCATATTTAGGAAAGCATGTA
This sequence comes from Khaya senegalensis, assembly GCA_032402905.1. NCBI lineage: Eukaryota > Viridiplantae > Streptophyta > Magnoliopsida > Sapindales > Meliaceae > Khaya > Khaya senegalensis. The sequence continues at coordinate 4,155,469 of CP135535.1, forward strand.
GAGTGAAGTTTGTCAAAGCAATACATAGAAACAAAGTACCCTAGATTTGTAGAACTCATACAAAAAAATCCTTGTAATTACTTAAGAGCATTACATTTACATTTATGACATGTTTATGGCATGTTATGCATGAAAGAAAATTAACTTAAGTATATGCATGCTTGGACAGCATTAAATCGATGCATAAGATGTGATGCATTTTTTTATGTGGTTATTATTAATATTATAATTTTAGTTATGTTTTATAGTGTATTAAGTGTTAAAATCTTAGAAAATGTCATGTAGTATTTTTATAAGGATATTTTTGTAACTTGGTAAATAAATTAGACATGAAATGTAGAATTAAAAATAAATTAGTATAATCAGATTATGTAACATATTGAAATTCGTATACTCTTAGAATCCCATAACAAAGTTGTATTACAATATTTTCAAGAGTTTTGATAAGAAAGAGAGTTGGCATGTATTCGAGGCAGTGCACTGTGTGAGCGAAAAATATAATATTTTATTACTAGTATCAGAAATCTGACGACCAAAGCGAAAAGATATAATTTTTCGTTGTGCGTGCACGACTATATAAGTGGGACATGGTCGAAAAATCCGACAACACAACTTCACTTTTTCCCTCTTCTTTCTCTTTCTTCTCTCTCTTTCCTCCTCACGTCTCTCTCTCTTATGAACAGTGACTTTCGTCATAAGAATTCAGATCACCTCACCGCCAGCGAATTTAGGACCACCGGGCCGTTCTGAGTGCAACGCCGCAAACCCTACCACCATCGCCGTCGCCACGCGCCCTCACGCGCCGCTGAAATCCCTGTCGGCGTGAATTTTGATCATTGATTTGTGGCAGTGCATGGCGAGTTGACCGTCACCACTGGCGCGTCTGGCACCATCTCGTCACCCTCTTCATGGTAGTGTGCCCAAATTTGGCATCCGGCCACCAGATTCCGGCGTGGGATGGTTGATCAGTAGACTATCTTTCTGGTAAGATTTCTGGCTGTCGATGCAATTTTAGTAAAATCCTAACCGATCAATGTGCTCTCTGATACTTGTACTTCAACGCGGTATGTTTAGATCTTAATTTGGATTGTGTTTCAATGATGATTCGAGGGTCTAAAATAGGTACCTTGAAATATGAAAATTTATAATTTTTGGTGATTTTGAATGCTTAAATCTGTGTTTTGTGACATATAGACACCATGGATAGTATTCTGACATTGCAAGGATCGCGATGGTGTATTCTATTCGTGAAACAGAAACTGAAATTTCGTGAATTAAATAGTACTCGTAAATAGTACTTGTAAATAGTGCATGAATACTACCTATGAATAGTAATTAACATGTTTTTCAAGAAAATATCGTAGAGATGTGTATATTCTCTTCGGGACAGCTTTTCGTCATCCGTGTAGACACCGAGTGCTTGAAGGTAAGATAATATGATATTTAAATTGTGAAAAAATAGATTTTAATATTTGTAATACCTGTCATTATTTGAATGAGTATCATAACATTGGTTTGCATGATAGAAAAGTCACATTGATGGAAGATGGGCATGATTGTGCATTAGAAGTGTTAATATCCATGTTGTGTATATATATATATAGTTATAAGTATAATACTATCTTCGCCGACCAGCAGTGCTACATTAGGTATTTTAAAATACTTACACAGTATTGTATGTCCCATGTTTGTATGTATATATTTATAAGGTAGGTACACTTGTATATATATATATATATTTAATTATGTCTGTGTGATTGGATGATTGAGTAGATGCTGTACTTGTTGGTTGTGCAATATTATCGAATGGATCTGTGTGTAAATATTAGGGTGTTGTAATTATTGTGCCGTAACAAGGTATTAAGCATAGTTTGACTTGTGATGACATGTTAGGATTGCGTGTATTGATACATTACATGATAACTGAATTGAAATATATTTTCGTAGTTTTGTATTGATAGTGATATGGTGTATCCATATATTTGGATTGAAATATATTTTCGTACCTTTATTTTGATAGTGTTATGGTGTAATTATATGCCCGAATTGGAATATATTTTTGTAATTTAGTATTGCTAGCCTTATAATGGACCCATGAGTATGGAATCTTTTTAGAAGATAAAGACTAGTAAATGTGTTTCATAAATAATTATATTGCTCATTATAAAATTCTTAATTTGCTATTTTAATTAATGTGGGCTAAAAGGGGTCATTTGGTCATGATCAAGTCGATTGAGAATAAATATGTATGGATAAGTGGTATAATTGGAATGGTTATGGATTAGTAGTTTTCCCTTCACATTATTAGAGCTGCTCAAAATAGAGTAGAATCGATAATAAGACTATGGTGCCCTATGGGGTATGTTGAACCCACAGTAGTTTAAAATCGATAAAAGCATTTTCTCATTACTTTAAACACAATCCATATGTCCATACTTCAATGCTAATGCACGTGATGTACAAGTAATTATAATAATATGTTTATAAATAATTACAATCATAATAATATATATACTTATAAATAATCACATAAATATATAATAATATCAATATAATAATTTTATAAGAATTTGTAATTGAAAAATATTCTTGAAAATATATTCAAACATATACATATATTTATTGTAATTCTCTTATAAAAAGTTTAGTATACTTATCTCTTAATGATCATAATAAAATTTAGTTTAAATTTTTTAAGTTATAATAAAAAATTAGCATTCATGAGACTACTATACACTACCACAAAGACATGTAATCTCATTAAACCTCAAATCTCTTATAAAACTACGTATTTTTATTGTCTAAACTTAATCACTTATCCTGACAGCATTATACCATATGCTGCGTAATCCCTAATTATTGATTTTTAGAAAATACAATACATTTTTAAATGTCATAAAATTTTGTAAATATAATAAAGACATATAGACAGTAAATAATAAAAAATTTTAAGTTTAAATTCATAATTTCATTATTAAAAATAAATTTTATATTCAAAATATCAAATTCTGCCAAATAAAAATCAGTAGTGAGCTATTTTCATTCAAAAGTTTGTAATAAATTATAAATATAAAATTTTATTTTAAAATTTTAATATGATAAATTAGACATAATTAAAAATCAGTAGATACAATTTTATAATTTTTTAAAAATATTTTAGTTAACTAAAATAATTTCATCATTCAATTCTTCTACAAAAACGCACAATTTTCTTTATTCTAGAGTGAGATTCAAAAAATTATTAAAAATTAAAAACATAATAATTTTTTATCAAATGAAATTCATAATAACCCTAAAGATATCTAGTTTATTTACATAAAATAATTTTGATAAATACAAAATAAATAATTTTGTAAAATTCATGAATTAAGTCACTGTTATAATATTTTCTTTGCAAAAATTTTATTTTTTTTGCAAAAATTTTATTTTTTTTCTAATTATCTCTCTATAAATAAAGTTTTTTTAATTTTTTAATCATAAGATTTTAACCCTAACATCACAATTTGATTATAAGTTTCAGTCATCATATTCTATAAAATTTAATAAAAAAATTGCTTATTACTAATAATTAATCATTAATCCAAAAATCGATATAAAATAAGAAAAAAAATTTACTATTTCTCCTTTACCTTTTTGCTATTTCTTGTCTCTTTTTCTTACCTTATTTCTTTCTCCCAAATACTATAAAATCTTAAATACAAATAAACTCTTCTATTTATACAAGAATAATTTATGAATTTAGTCCTTAATTTGACTTTTTCATTTATTTGATTCTAAATTTATAATTTATTTCTAAAATATTTAATTATTTCTTACATAATATATATCCCCAAAAATATAATTTATTATTTATATATAAATACATAACATATATTAAAGAAAAATAAGGTGTTATATTTACTGCCCTATTTCATGCAACCCTGATTCTTAGGCTAATGTGACTAAATTGGTTCATAAATATTTTCCATTGATATTTATTAAGTGTGTTTATAAGTTTTCTAAAGTCCTAGCATTTTGGCACCAAATTAAATAAGTTTAGGTATTCAAATGCATAAATATTCACCTTGGATGCTAAGATGATAAATAGAGGCTGACTTTGCTCAAGTTATATCACGTGCTTGCTAAGCCATATTTTGATGGTTTTAATGCATAATATTAAGAGTTAAATGAATGTTTTAAGTATAGGAAAAAACATGGCTTAATTTAGTGTGAAATGGTATAATTATGGATATTAAAAGTTAGAGTCTATATGTGGTCCTAATAGTATAAGTGGATTATTTTATGTTAACATTTGGTGATTGATTAGAAATGGTTTTAAATAGTGAAATTTTGTATAGTTGGTCATATTTTTATGTATAGAATAATTATGGATCAATTTATAATGTTGGCTTAGTATGCCTTATGAATTAATTGTGTTAAAGATTTTGTAATATGGAAATGATATGCTTTTAATGTATTGAATGAGTTTATAACTAAATGTCTCGATAAACATCAATCATGAGCATATGCATTGCATGCATTACATCAGGGTCACAAGTTTATAGAAGACAGTGTATTAATATCTCATAGGTGAATAAATTTTATTTTAGATATTGAGATAGTAGAAGGAAACCTAGTTCAACGAGGGGACTGAATCTTGAAAGTGACTATCTTTCATGAATTATGAATAGATGGATGCTCTATCAAAACTTTTCAATAGAATGATTTAAATATTTTACTATTTTATAAATTTGAGATTTATATATGTTTTATAAGTGTGAAACTAGAAATATTGGAGTTAAAGTAGGTTTAAAAAAATATGTTTGAAGACTTATAAAATTTTACCTATGGATGAATGATTTATAGTAAATGATCTTATATCGATATTTGATGAATATGATATGAAGTTATTAGCATAATTTTATGATTTGAAATTTTAGTGTAAGTGCTCGATATGAGTGCATCTTTACAATGGTATAGCTTTTGCTAAAGCAAAGGGTAAAGGAGAGGTTATTACTGGATAAGTTGATATTTGACATTACACTTCTTATCCAAACTAACGCAAACGAATGAACTTAATGATTTTGAAAAATTAACAACTAGGTTTAGATCAGCACACCTGAAAGGGATAAAATGTATTTTATGAAAAAGAAAATAAAAACAAAAATTAAAATTAACAAATTGAAATAGTTAAGATTTGTAATACCTTAGATGAATTAAAAATAATAAGTCTCTAACTAATTAGCCTAAACTTACTATAACCAAACTATAAGAGCAAATTCAATAAATAATTAAAAAGATAATTATAGTAAATTGAAAACAAGAATTTATTAATAAAGGAAAACCATAAAAAGAACCTCTTCACAGGATAAAAACTCTCCAAACTGATAACAAGAATCACCAAAATATTTCACTAATAAAAAAGAACTTATAAACATGGTATTTTACAAGAATTCTTATAATTTAATTTTAAGTGGCCCACTCTGAGTAATCCTATTATTCAAAATTTTAAAATCTCTTTCCTCAATGGAATCCTTGAACAACATGTTCATAACGCTAGAATTTTTAACCACCAACAGCAATAAAAATTATGAAGGTTTCACAATTTGATTTGTAAAGAGAAAAAGTTTAAAAATTTTTTAAGAGAAAATACTCAAGTAAATTTTACTTATAAGAATGTGATTTATATATATATATTTAAAAAAATAATAGATCATACTTTCAATAAATTTAAAGAAAGAAATCCCTAAATAGAAAATTTAAAAGCTTTCAAAATAGTTGTCACCCTATTAAGTTAAACTTTACACACACACACACACACATACACATACAAACATACATATATATATATATTATCATTTTTTAAGTTACTATTTATATATATATATATATTATTCACCCATACTATTTAATAGCACTATTCACCACTTGGGCGTTCATCAAGTGTTGGTCTAACGCTTAATATTGTTCACAATGTGCATTGCTTATATTTTATTATTTATACACTATTTGCCACTGTTCATTCACTCAAGTAGACACTGAACGTGGGTCGAGCATGAGCTCTCTGTCCTGTACTGTTGATTTATTGTTTCATTTTAAATATTATTTATTTAATATTGTTTATTAATTATTGTTCACATGTACTATTTATATTCACTGTTTATTAATTAAATCATTTTGACACGAATAAGCTAACATAAAATATGAACATTACAAGTTTTTAATTTTATATAAAGATATGAAATAATTCATTAGTGAGACTTAAGATATTAACCAAGTGTGCATTAAAGATGTCTTAAAAAATAGTTTTTCAACAAGTCTATATTCTTTTATTGAATTTTTCATAGGTTTTAAATATGAAAAATATTTTCTATAATTTATTTTGTTTATCAAGTTGAATGACTTAAATTATTGTGAATTATTTTATTTTTAAATATAATACTTTTACTCCTATATTTTGATTTAACTCACTGTTGTTCATCTATTCATTGAGTTATACTATGTTTTATTTTTCTTAAAATTATTTTCAAATTAAATAGTTCTAATGAGGTCGTCAATCCACACCTTGGAATCATATTTTATGGCGTGCATTTAATTGGAGACTTTATTAAGTGGTTAATATTCTCTATTGATATGTATATTCATTTTCTAGAAAGAATTTAAATTTTTTGTAAAACTATTTAGTTTTTAAAATATTTAAATTTGTAAATATTATATATTATTTTTGTAATAAGTGTAAATTGTGAAATTAGAATATTTACATTTTATTACTACACGAGATTATAGGTTATTATATACGTATGTAGTGGGTGATTCTATTACCTGTGATACTAAAAACCATATACATTCGTATAAGTTATTCATAAAAAGTATACCTCATAGGTATGTGATGGTTGTCACATACTTGAATCTATGATTTTGGGCATGACATGAGTTTATTCATTTAAACTTGTGGAGTCCCATGCAGATTTCATCCTTAAGTAAGGGACATATTTTCTTTTTATAATTAATGACATTTTAAGAAGTATACGGTTGTACATACCTAAGTCAAAGGATCAGTTCTTGAAAAGTTTAAGGAATGAAAGAATTTGGTTAAAAATCATATAAAAAAGAGAGTTCACAGGTTGAGAACAGATGATGGGCGCGAATTTTGTAACCAAGCTTTTAAAAGCTTTTGTAGGGCAAATGGGACAACAAGACATAGAATAGTTGTAAGGACTCTTTATTAGAATGGTTTGGCTGAGAGAATGAATAGAACCTTATTAGATAAAACCAAGTGTATACTTACAAATTTAAGATTGCCGGAAACAGTTTTGGCAAAAACTATGTCAACTACAACCAAGTCAATAAAAGTCCTTTGTAAGTCTTAAAGTTTAAAACACCAGAGAAAGTTTGGCAAGGAAAGCCACCAAATTATGATAATTTAAGAGTATTTGGGTGCCCTACATATTCTCATATCATGCAAAGTCATACGCTTGATCAAATGGAAGTTAAAGCTACTTTCTTGCATGGTAAACTTGAAGAACAAGTTGTAATGAGTTAACTTGAAAGCTTTAAGACTAAGGGAAAAGAAGAATAAGTACGCTTACTTAAGAAATCATTACATGGCCTAAAACAATTACTTAGACAATGATATAAAAGGTTTGATGATTTAATAGCCAATCATGATAATAAAAGGAGCAAGTTTGATAATTGTGTATACTACTAAATGTTAGATCAAGGTAGAGTAGTTTATCTATTTATGTGTATGGATGATATACTAATTGCAAGCAAGCATTGAAGAGAGGTTGACAAACTAAAAAGAATTCTTAGTGAAGAGTTTAAAATGATTAACTTTGGGAGTGCTAAGAAGATTTTGGTGATAAAGATTGTGAGAGATAGAAGAGATGACAAGTTATTTCTTTCACAAGAAAATTTTAAGAAGAGGGTGTCAAATAGGTTTAAAATACTTGAATGAAACCTATGTAAAGTCTTTTGGCTGCTCATTTCAAATTAAGAAACTCATAATCACCTAAAACTAAAGAAAAGAAAGCACTTGTGGAAAGAATTCCTTATGCTTAAGCTATTAGGAGTCTTATATATACTATAATCAGTTTGAAACCTAATATGGCCTTTGTTTCTAATTCAATAAGCAAATTCATGAGCAACCATGGCAAAGAACATTAGATGGCTGTCAAATGAATGTTAAGGTATTTTAAAGGTATTTTGAACAATGGATTAAGGTATCAACTTCAAAACCATATTGAAATTGAGCTAATTGGTTTCGTGGATTTTGACTTTATAGTTGACTTAGATAGAAAGAGATCTAACACAAGCTATATGTTCACATTTTGTGGATGTCGGAGTAGTTGGAAGGTTGTTTTGTAACCTTCTTATAGCCTTGTTTTCAATTGAAGCAATTGTGTAGCTATAATTGAAATTATCAAAGAAGCACTATGGCTGAAGAGAATTACTTGTATATTAAAATTCTATCAAGAAACTGTAATAATACTTTGTGATAATCAAAGTACTATACATCTAGCCATAAACCATTTGTACCATGAGAGGACTAAACATATTGACATAAAGCACAATTTTGTTAGAGATAAAATCAACAAATGAACAGTGAAGTTAAAGAAGGTCCACTCTGGTGACAATCCAACAAACATCCTAACCAAGGTAGTAACAATAACTAAGTTCAAGTTTTGCTTAGATTTACTTGGAATTGGCCATAGCAAATACAATTGACTCTTACTCCTACGTTTCCTAATCTTTGCTTCATGGCTTAGCTAATTACTTGTTATTGTAGTATAACAAAGCCTCATCTATATTCCTTCCTGTTCCATATCATACTTGGAACTACTACGCTTTCTAATTGTTTAGTCTCATTTGCTAACCCATCCTTAGCCTAAACCTAAACCAATTTTGTGTTCTCTTTCATTTTGTTTGGGTGCAACTCGCTTCCACACTACAACTCCGAGTTAAGAATCAAAATATCTATAAATTAAAGACTAAAGGTCATAGGAAGTTGTTACATTATGTTTTTTGGTACCTTAAAATTTTCGAAGATATGTTAGATCTTTTTCTTTGAATTTTGATGACAATGATGTATACTTGGCCCTAAACCGTTCTATTTGATCCTTAATAGGTATTGAGAGAAATTGACATGAATCAAATAACGACTTTGAGGAGCATGAAAAATCCTTCTCAGTATTTGTGGCTAGCCTTCTCAATATTCATTAACTAACGTACATGGCAAAAGTCAAGATATAAATTAAAATCATAATCCGATAGAAATTAGCCAAATAATTCACAAAAAATTGATTCTGCATTTATATGATTTGGATTTTCTTTTAGTCTTCTTTTTTCCTTTATAGATTTAGGCTTATAAAACCTTTTGAAACAAAGGTGAAAATTGAAAATTTCTCTCAATGGCAAAATTCCTCATTGTATCGGAGTAGATTTAAGAGTCTCTGTTTAGGTTTGGATTGTAAGAATGTCGATGATGCGCTACAACCCTCAAAAGGTGGTTCACGAAGTGATTAATTAAGATAGAGTGTAAATGTTAATTAAAAAAACAAAAAAAAAATTGAAAAAACTACAACCCCCTAGCCACCAATCACAGCACCTACTGTCAGTTGTTTCAATGGCTTTTGTCATCAATGGAGGCTACTAGATAATTCCTTGATTGTGAAACCTATTAGTTGCCACTGTCAACCACCATGACCATCGACAGCCAACCACCATGACCATCGATCGATGCCTGGGGTGTCCACAATCACAACCCATTACCCATCGTCATCGAACGTCACCGATTGCCAAAAATCCGCAAGCATTAACGCCAGACAATTCACCGCGCGTCCCATCATAAGACCGAAAATTCTTTAACAAGTATTATAAAAATGTTTAAAGCCATAAACCACATAATTTTCTTGACAAAAGAATGATATAATTACGAATAATATATATACGTATTGGCAAAAATCTTTCAAACTTTGAAAATTTTCCTTAACACGGAAATGAAAGTAATATTTATTTCCTTAATAAATATTCAAGCATCTCGCACCAAATAGTGAGTCTACAAATTTTTTATAAGAATCCAATGAAGATCATGAAAAATTCTTTCCAGTAATTAACTTATATACTACAAGAAAACAAGATAATAATTAAAGCGATAATTTTTTATAAATCAGCTAAACAAATTGAATTATATTTATTTTAAATCATCCAAAGACTTGTAAAATCTTTTGAAATATGAGTAAAACTACATGACTTCTCTCGATTTGTGAAATTCTTTAAAAATAACACGACAACATTCTCCCTTGTTCATATAAATAATTTTATAGTCCAAACCTTCTTCAGTTATAATTGTGCAGAGACATTTACTTGAATATCTAGAAGCGAAAGAAAATATATATTTTTTATTTAAATTTCAATCCTTTTCAATAATTAAAACTTTCTTTTAATATTAAAATTTTGTGATTTTTAAGTTATAACTGTTATAAAATGAAAATATTAAACATTAATTAAAATATAAATAAATTTTATTAAAAATTTGTGTTTAATAATTATTATTTTTTTAATTTTAGTTTTAAAGTGTGATAAAAATATCATAATTTTAAATGAAACTCAAGGTAAATATGCATATAGTCACTTTTAAGACACAATGGGTACAATAACGAATCTACATGTAATCTTGTATGACCTTTTAGTTTGAAAGGCTGCGACCTTGTCCATCTGGGTTGTTTTGCATTTCTGCTTTTCATCTGCAAATTTTTTTTCAATCTTTTTTTGATATATTGCACTAAGAATCCAGACCATACACGGTTCAAGTTTAAAATGAAAGATAGATAGGGTTCCAGAGTATGTTTTTACACGTGGATAAATATGACATTAGTGTTGTCACCATTAGAAGAACCCCGAAATGGCGGAAGAGAAACCAAAAGGCTCCATGTAAATAAATAGAAAAGCGAATGCATACCACCTCATAATCCACTCACTGAAGACACATACATAAAGCTAGCACAATTAAAAATGCTTTGTGATATTTACAATGGTTTTACCTAACTTACCTTGTGAGTATATATAAATTCACTATTAAAATATAAATACTAATACAAATATTAATGAATTATATCGGAACATTATTAGTTGGGTTGTCTATAAATATATATACGAAAAGCAGCGGCTTCAATCTTTGTTGAATAAATTAATGTTGTTGCAAACAGGAAAGCAAATTCAACGGTAAATATTAATCCACAAAGTCTTTTTAATTTTTATTTAATTCGTTATTCAGTTATGCATTAAGAGTCTCAGCACTTGTTTGTTTTATTCAACATGGAAGGTTTATTTTTAAGTTAACATTAAAAAATTGATAATTACATTTAAATAAAATTAAATGTAAATATTTTAATTTATTTCAATACAAATGCTTTGATAAGATTATGCATAATTATAATTTTAAAATATTATGATAAGTTTTATTTACTCTTTAGTATATAAAATTTATCGAATTATGAGATAAATTATGTGAAATCACCATATTTTTGTTCATGGGTTAGACTACGGTACATCTATGTATGTACCCTTATATCTATTTTTTTAATTTTTGTATTATCAATTTTAAATTTTTCATTCATATTTTAAATATTATTTAATACATATTTTAAGTTTTACTTTATATATTTCAAATTTTTTATTATTTATACTATTTATTATTTATTTTAAATATTTTAATATTTTTTTCTTCATTTTAAATTTTACAAAGATCATTTCAAGTCCTCAACACAAAATTTTTTGACTATAACAGCACATGTATATAACATTACCAAGTCCTTTAGATCATACATCATAAATTAAAAAAAAAATAAACAAACCCTTTTAATAGCGTTTAAGTTATACATCCAACTGTTTGTATTGTAATCAAATGTCAAGTATAAAAAAATGTTATTATCTTGTGCTTGTAACAATAAGAAAAAAATTTGGTAAATCAAAGGGGGAAATTAGAATATCAATACAAAATTAGCTTCAAGGACCTATGTCACATATATATAGATTACATCAAGAAATAAATTTATAACGTATGAAATAATTAATAGTGAGAGAAAAATACTCCAGAAAAACATATAATTTCATTAGGTTCATCAGGGAAAATTACTAAATAATGGAATAATGTAAATATAACTGAATGTACAGTATATATACATATATAACTATGAGAGATGGGAATAGGATCAAATATTGTAGTAGTTTTAAAAACGAAAATCCACGCATTTATACAGGGACAGTTCGAGAAAAGATCAACAGATAAAACATAGACTGCATTAATTATTAATTACAATATTAGGACTCCTGATCAGTCCTAAGTCGTATAATTAATTAGTTTTATAGGAATAGTACTTTGAAATTCTTAATTATTATTTATCTCAACGAACTTCCTTTCCTAATCAAAACCTTGAATTATGGGCTTTATATATATATATATATATATATATATATATATTATATGGAGGGCTATTATAATGACTAACAATAAAATTAACACAATCAGCAAAGCCTCTCCCAATTTATTGCGGCCTCGGAGTGTGGCGATTGTTGGCCCCCGATCCTGGGTAATCGTTGATCTCCACAGCCATCCTTCCAATATAATTCATTTCATCTGAGGAACTTACCTATGTATATATGAACTCAAATATTATAATACATATATGTTTGCTTTATATAATAATTTGTGTAAGTAATAAATAAAAATACGTACCTGCAGGTTACTGTTTTCTGAAAATTGATGAACTTGAGGTCGTCCATACATTAAGCTTCCTGCATGCAGTATAATATTATAGAAATGAAACCCGATCAATGATCAAGAAGAAGAAGAATAATTACTTTTCAAACCCAGTTTCATGGAAATGAAATTACTTGGAACGGGGACGGCATTCAAGAAGATAATAAGCTGAGAAAACACCAATAATATTGGTATTGCCACAGCAAGTGGCAGACGAAAGTGAGCTGCCATTGATCGCCGGTTGCTAATTATACAACAAATTTTGTGAACTTATGCTCTGTAGCTATACTTTTGTTTCTGGCAAAGCAGTGAGTAGTCAATTTATACATTTTCAACCATCATAGATTATTTATTTTTCTGGCTGTTTATGATGATGTTGGGAAAGGGAGGAAAACTAAATATATATTCCTCCGATTAGTCAAAAAGATGATGTGATACGTAGCACCACAACCTGTTGTGGTGGGCATTTTCTATGTTGGCAAAAGTCTCCATATCCATCCAATATCTCTCAGCAATTATGAGAAGCATAGATGTCAAATGTATTTTTGAATTAATTAATTAATTAGTATTCTAATTGTTAATTCGTAACGTTTCTTAAGTGGGGAGGGATATCAATATGATAAAAATTATTTAAGCTAGCAAACGTGACAAGCAAAGATGGAGACCACTATGTAATTGGAGGGATGATATCATAGTGATGGCGTGTGAGTACAAGTGGTAATGGTTACATTAATTTTAGGGGGTTTCATTATAGTACATGTGTATGCAATGTTACACTCATTTTTTAACTGTTTTAAAAGTTATTTCAAATATTTTAAAAATTATTTTAAATACTATTTATTTATGTTTTAAATTTTTTAACATATATTTTAAATATTAATTATTATTTATTTTATTTATTTTAATATTTTTTTCTTGATTTTAAATTTTATAAATTTAATTTCAAGTTCAACACATAAAAAAAAGAAAAAATACAAAAAGAACAATGGTATTCGTGAGTATAGTAACCAACCCCTAATTTTAATCCATCCGCACTAATATTTTGTAAATTTAGTGGGGGGCTCTAGTAGAGATTATCCTTATTAGATTTTCAATAAAATATTCACTTGCAAATCGAGGTTACATACTAATCATCAAAATAATATTAAAAATATAAAGTATTTATACAAATTTATCAATATAAACTTACACAATTTAATTTAATAAATAAATATTATTATTATATTTTTTAATTTGTTATATATTTTTTTCATAATTATTTATTTATTTTTATTATTGAATATTAATTTATAAAAATAAATTTGTATAAATAATTTGAAAATATTTTTTTACCATCCCCAATGTGCCAGTGCCACCTAATATATATTATTACAACAGCTGCTGCTACTTTTACGAATATCTCAATTGTAAAATGCATCTTTGCTTTTAATATTAAATTTTTGACTCAGCACGCCAACTTTACAAAACTATGAGTGGCAGTGGCATGAGCCCAAGAAGGCGCAGCCACGTGAGTGGTGGAAATATTATTATTATTATTATTATTTTGTTAAATGCAAAAGCAAAAGGCATTAATGTAAAATTCACTTTTCCTAACTTCCCATGCTATTGTATATGAGTGGGCTTCGCCATGTTACATACAGGTAAGGTTACATCTAAACTCATATGTTCGTTGGATTAAAAGAAATTTGATCTAACGGTTGAAACGAATTTTAAATTTTGAAATAAAGAAAACTGGCTACCGTTTGCAGTGGCAACAAAAAACCTATTTTCAGTTCTTCTTCCTTTTTACCACATTTCCCCTCCTCCTTCTTGTGTACACTTTTGCTCTACATTTTCAATTTGTTCTATTTCGTATTATCAGCACTAAACTCGTACTTCGTGAACAAATAAACCATAATCTTACATTTGAAATTTAGCATTTTCATCCAAACTTGTGCCACACGTTCGCTCTTACACTGAATTTCATTGTTGCACCAAGGCATCCAGTCAACATCGTACCACCTTATCTTGACAGGCATTGCTGCGTTGGGCAAGTTCATTTCATTGAAGCATGTGAAAATGTAAAATTTTAAACTATTATTAATATGTTTGTATGGTAATTGGTGTTTTAGGTGTTAATAACACATGTAAAATGCTTGAAACTTGTGTGTTATTTAAAATAAATGGCCAAAATATATGAATGTTTCTATCAAAGCTAAAGCATAACCCGAAACCTAATCTAACTTTAAGTCTAAGCATTGTGGAAATGCGATTGTGAAATTTAGTATTTGTGTCCTAAATATTTGTATCCTAATTATATGTTAAAACTAGTATCTTAAATATGTGACATGAAATTTAGCTTGAAATAGTATGTTGGAATTGTGATAGTTATATGTGTATCCTAATTGGTGGTTTCTATCAAATTAATTATCAATTCGTAAAATTTAGTATCGAATTATAGCTTGATTCAATGAGTTATTAATTTCTGTTTCATGGGTTTGAATGTATTTGTTGTGATTTTGATGTAAAGCCTTAATATTTTAGTTAGTTTTTACCTAAAGAGTGATTTTTTAATTCCAAAACGAAATAAAATGGAAGGAGAACAATTCCTTCACTAGTCATAGGCTGTAGAGATATTTTTGAATATTAGTTATAAAATTATAGATATGGTTGCAACAACTAAAAAGCTGTATTTGCTTAGTAAGTGAGTTCTTCATTGGATTTTGTTAGGTTCAATTGCAAGTTTGTCTTTGTTCTATAATTATTAATAGGTTTTAGTAATGTACGTAATGGGCAAATAGTTAGTACTGTATAGGTTGACACTTGTTTCCTATTTGTTTTTATATAGTTTGTCTCGTGTGACCTTGCTTTTAGGAAGTGAAACATCGGGATTAACTATTATTAGCCATCAATGGTGCCCTCTCATAAAAGAAATAGGGTAGTTATAGAGAGCCTTAGCTAGATTGAGGTGAAGAAATACAATGCACAAATTTTAAAAAGCTAATGTCACATTGCTTGGAAAAAGTTTTATAAAGAAACATGTCTCTACCTATTTTTGTGGTGTTAATATTATGTCATGATATATTTATACATCGGTGCCATAATTTTGAAATGCTAACTTATATAGTTTTGATAAGAAGGAAAAGAACAAATAAGCAAAGGAAGCATCAGACAAAATAAAGATTAATAGAACTATGAGTGTATTTTGCTTGTTATATGTAATGTGTAGACTTGAACTTGAAGTTGGTGAATTGTTTCTTTTATTTTGCAATTTTGTAAATGTGTGTAAAAAAAATTTAATGATCTCTCTACAAAAGAAAAGGCCAAATATAAGGGATACAATAACCAACAATATTACCCATTAATACAAGTAGTCATGTTGATGATGGTGAGATAATAGATGGAGATAACATCTCATTTTGACGTGTTCCAAAACAATTCCACAAAATTATAACGTTACTACTAAACAAAGAAATGTAATCCAAGAACTTAGGTTTGGTACTTTCTACAACTCAATTATGGGATATTACAATGGCAATTATGCAAATGGCTCATAGGTAATTTGATACAAGAATCAGAACCATAACATTGCATAAAAGAAATTCAAGTTAAGCCTAGTTGATTTTACTCATTATGAGTATTTAAAATGGTGGCAATCCCATTCAAATAAGTGAGGAGGATGATAATGTTATAAAATTGCATCGTCATTTATGCATGTGCTCTTGAGACATTCCAATCGCACATGTGATTCATTTGCTACAAAATTGCCATACTACTAATGACACTTTCAAAATCACTTTTACTTTTTTCTTGGTAAAAACATTTCTTTATCTTTAAGCACCCTTATATATCAATCCTATGTGTCTTTAAGTGGTCAAAAATGTTGATGTCATTGACAACCAAAATTAAGCTATATGATCCTTCAACCTCTTAGTTGTTGGCATCGACAAATAAAAAATTATTCGATTTAGTTTTTTGAGTAGTTATGTTTTATTTCTCCTTGTGTGTATCTAAACCTTTTTTTCTCCTTTTATTATTTATAATTTAAAATTTTTCTAACTGTATTTGTACATTAACATATATATAGTTGTTCTACATATCTTGTGTGGCATACCACATTTCGAATGTGGAAAATAATATGTTCCTCATTATTGTTTAGACTAAGCAAAAGGTGAAGCATTTTAACTAATGGCTATTAGAACTTGGTGATATTAAAATGTGGAGGTATTATATTGCTTAAACTTGTATATGTCATTTAATATCAATTATTCCAGTCATTAGAAGAAACAGTTAGAGTTTTTTGTTACATTTTTATTAATGTTTTAGTTTATGATTTAACCCTAAAATGATCATGTGCAATATGTATGTATACCATGTGAATAAAATTTATATACGAATATGTAATATTCTCATTAGTTAGTTAATCAAAATGTGTATTGTAAACTATTTATGAGTTATAGATTAATTTTTTATTCGCTTTATTTTACAATGTAAGCTTCGCTCAGGGAACTGGTAAAAGATTACCTCCAAGATGAATGCAAGTTTGAATCCTTTGATGTAAAGTAAGAATTTGAGGCAATTGCAAAATAACTTCAACAACACTATTTACAAAATGCTAAATCTATTGACTTATGCTGAAGAAAGTTGACATGCTAAAGGTTAGAATGACAACATTAGAGAGTAATCTCGAAGAGTTGAAGGCATATTTGGTCCCTAGCCCTTCAAAGGAAGCAACAAGCCTTTAATGAAGGATCATTTTACACCATCTAGTGACAAAGCTACTGCAAATGATGCAAAAGACATTTCCCTATTAATGTTTCCTTAAAGGAGGCTATAATGAAGGATTAAGATTTTGTCACCTCTAATAAAAAATTCCATTATCAACCGTGAAGGCTAAAACATTGATAAAGATATTATTGACCGCAAAGTGACCGAGTTTAATTGGCAATTGGGTTCGATATGCCACATGTTAGAGGCGAAGGGTACATAGTACAAAAATGTTGGTGATATTAGTAGCTTGTTGCATTGTCCATCGAGGCTACAATACTTATTAATGGGCATTATCTTTGCCATATAATAATAAACGGTACGTTTTAGTCTAACATTTTCAAAATAATTATTTTTTCTGCATAACAGTATAATACTAGCATGAGAGGACAAGACGTAAACCCTTTAATATTTGCAAGTCAGACTCCTCTAGGATTGCACCTTAATCAAATATGGAGGCCCAATAAATATTAATTATCATCATATGATTTTGTATTTTGTCATGGTGGCAAATCTTATTATGTCTTTTATGTTTGACAATATTCAATTGCTAACAATGTGATCTTTTTATTTTTTACTTTTCTTGGTTAGGAAGGTGGTTTTGCATTTAAAACGTTAATGGCTAAATTGTTCCTAAGTTATGATGCTAACGCTAGAATCACTTAAGTGAAAAGTAAAAAATATATGGTTAATAAGTATGAATTATTGTGAATTATGTTGAATTATATTTTCGTAAATTATTAACTTTTTTTTTTTGTTGGAGATGTTCATGTTTGAAAAGTGGCAAAAGGGCTTGAAAGAGCAAATCAATTGATTCTTGCTAGTTAGATATATGGTTAGTGTTCAATCTCAAGAAATATCTCGCATATAAATGTTATCTACTATTTTTAATATAAATGCATGTTCAAGAAATCACTTGAGTGAAAACAAGTTCAAATAGAAAAGATTGACAAATGAAAAATATGTAACATTTCAAGACTAATAATGGCTAGGAAATGAAGAAGATACATTTATGTTGTTAAAAGTGAAATTAATATATTTGAAATGCATAAAAATATATTAAACATTATGTATCAAATCACAAATATTACCACCAAAAGACTAAACAGAATCTTTGTAAAAGAAAAGAACAACTGTCAAAATGAAGGCAAGAACTGCTAAATTTTTATTTTGTGATAGGTTAAACCCATAATTATTATATAAACTAAAGACCGAAACAAAAATTCTTTAAAGTTCATAGTCCTAATGATAGAATTTTTACATAGATCTTGCATCCATCAAATGTCAAACATGGACTAAAACAAGAAACTTTCCGTGCTTAAAGTAATAGCTATTTTAATATCAACGAGTTGATTTCTAAGATCTCAAAAGGCAACTCAAATATTAGTCAAAGAGAGACCATTACTCTCTTAAGAATTTTTACGAAAAATTAAACTTGAGCTATTAGATAATATAAAAAAAAAAATAGAAGCATAAAGCAACTATTATCATCCAAATTACAATAATCTATACAATAAGATAAATGGCTTTTACTACAGATAATAAATACACATCCTACTTAGTGAGGAAATATTAACCTCATCTACTAATCCATCCTTACTCTCATATCCTATAATATCCAAGCTAAAAGAGAAAGAAAACATAAACCAGTTTGCTTGTGAAAGAGTTCAAACATAATCAATATGTAAAAAGTAACACACATATTCAATTCCTAAAAGCCAATATATGCAAAGTGCAAACAACATTGAATAGGTTAACACAAGGGCATGATCTATGCCATTATAGTTAACAACAAAGATGAATAAAAAGTACTCAATTGTGATACATAAAGACATCTAACAAAAGAATGGAATATAAATTTCAAGAAAAAGACAATAACATAAGCTTAACTAGTATAACATAATCTCGAATTAGAAATATCAATGCAAAGATAGCAACTACAAGGTAAAATCAAAGTTTCCCAAAATCAGCCATTCATATGCTAGTTACAAAAGATTTATTGAAAACATTATGAAAGCAAAATGTTGTGAAAAACACAAACAATGCTTTGAAAAAAAGATACAAACCAAAAGAAGTTGAACAAGATACATCATCTTCTTTCAATTTTGCAACCGCATTATCTTTTAATTCTTTTATGACTTGTCCTTCTACCTCTATCTTTGAGACCAAGGATGAAGATGAAACTACAACATCATATTTAGCAGTATGTGTAACCCATATAGAATTGTCTCTTTCTCATTTTTCTAATTAAATTACAAAATAGGAACAATAACTTGTTAAGAATATTTATAAATTTTAATTTAATCTAATGTATTGTCTCTAGAAAAACATATTATTTTTGAAGATTTAGTATGCCAATTAACACAACCATACCCACAAACATATAAACACGTATGCAATCATGATTTAATTAATACAATAGGTTGTTTCAAGCATAAAACCACTTTGCCAAACAAGATTTGATACCATTTTGAGTAACAACATGAGTGAAAACTTAAAAATCATATGTAAAGGCTCTATAGTAGGATTTAAACTCTACTATGAAATAAGATAGAAGTTATACCAATCTAAAGTATGTAAATGCAACTTTTTCTACTTTTGATTTATCACCCTCTCTAAGTCATAAACTTTGAACACTAATTAAAGGACTAATGTTGAACTCTTAAGAAATAAATATACTATCAAAATAAAACAAAATAAATGCACAATTTTGTCTATGGATGTCTTAAATTCTTTTAATCATTTAATTTAATCTTACAATAATGTATAGATTTTCTTATTTTTTACGGTTAATTTAATCAATAAATTATTAGGTGAAGTAGTTTTGCTAGTTTTGGAAATGTAATTTGACAAAATATTTAATATTAATTAATTCAATTTAGCTACAATAAAAGAAAAAATGAAAGAAGAGTTTGTTTGATTGAAAACAATTATGTTTAGAATAATTCACTATCATTTGTGGGTAAAATCATAACGTGTTAAAGTATTGTATTATGATACTAGTCAAAACAGTGAAGATTTAAGTAATACATGAATTTTAGCAAGTGGAGTTATAAGGTTTCAATATAAATCGTGTAACATTGGACATCTAATCTAATTTAAAACTTAGTGTTTGTTAGGTGATTGATGTTGGACATCTAATTTAATTTGGAACTTAGTATTTGTTATATAATTCTTATCAATTCCAATTAGAAGCATTATGACAACTAAATTAGTGGCATTACGAATAAACAAGGTTCTTGTAAGTATAAATTTGTAATATTGTAATATTTAATTTGAAAATCTACTTAGACTTTAGATTTTTATTTTTACTAAAACCTTATTATTGCTTTTTTTCGTGCAAAATTCTTAGTGTTCATTTGAATTCCTCAAACTGACTAACAAAATTTTTACATTATATGTAACAAATGGTTTGTGCAAAAGTAACCTCTATTGATCACTTCATGCGTGTGGGTTAATTACATTAATGATATATGTGGGACTTTTATAGATGTAGCTAAGCCATACAAAATTTAGTTTGTATCTTTAATAGTTGTGCTATATTAATCTTCATTGAATGATAGGTATTTATCATGTCTCATAAATTTTCATTGCAAAAAACAACAAACGTGCACATTGGTATATTATTTTGATCAAATTATTTCAAGGTGTGACTAAAGTATGGGATCATCTTCCAAATGCTCGGAGGTGAATACGACGAAAGGGTCATGTAAGCATTATTGTATGTAGTACCCTTGATATTTTATATTGATAATCCATTTGTCTTAAAAAATACAACTTATTAACATTAAGTTCTCCTTTGTTGTGTAGTTACAATCCCTTAATGTGGTACTTGAGAAATCATTTAACTCTTTGCCTATGCCTTCGACACATTTATCTAAGTTCATCATTCAACCTTCAAACAATGTTCCTAAATAGTTTAATGGATACGGCTATGGGCCATATGCAATTAAGTTTATGACTTTTGTAGCCTTTATGAGACTTAATTGTAAGAATTTTTAGCTTGCTTATTAATTAGGATCTTATGTGGAATAAGTTGATAGATAAAAATTAAAATTTGAAAATTAAAACAACTTACTTGATTCTTAAAAGTTTAACTCTTCAAAGTTTTATAAGAGTTATAAAAACCTTTCTCTATATTTTGTCCACCTTTAATTAAACTTAATTGAGTTTGGATGATTTTATTTAAGATAAAAATGAAGGCTTTTATGCTCAAAACATCAAAAGAGAGTAAAAACCATCAAATTTTCAATTTTAGAAACTTTATAGGGTTTTCTACAATTTTCTCCCATTAACATATCTCATATGCAAGTCATATACCTTTTGTTAAAGTCAATTTGATTTTATATCAAATTACACCCATATAATCATAGCGTGTCAAGTGTTAGTCTATAATTATGCCACTTGTCTACTTAACAAATCAAATATATTTACCTTAATAATTAAAATATATACATTATAATTCATACATTAAAATATAATTTCATTATATACTAATTTATTTGAAAATTGCTGTAATACTATTTTAAGAAATGTATTACGTTTAAGTGGTCCAACACTTGAAAATGATCCCAAGTTTTTTATTAATTTTGGTATAACTTAATAGGTTCACCATAAAACTAGTAGTACACATATATTAAAATTTCAATTCAAACTCTTTGATTTATTTGATAATAAATAAGGGGCATTTCCAAATCCTTGAGGTTGGACAAAATTTCACATAAATGTAACTTTTTAAAAAACTAACAGAAAGTATTTTTAAAGAGTAAAATTATTCTGTTTGACCTCTAATTGATTAATTAAAATAATAAAATAATTAAAATAACTTTATATATAATTTTAAATATTAGCGATATATTTTACATACCTCTTATAAAATTTTAAAAACCAATAAAAAGTATCATAAAAGTTATTTATTATATTTTTATATTTAATTCAATTTAATTTTATAAATATACATAAATTAGACATTAATTTTAATAAGATAATATCATAAATTACTTATTTTTTTTTAGAAATTAAACTATTTAATTTAATAAATATCTATATAATTATATGATATGAATATATAAAAATAAATATTATAAATTACTTGCCTATATAAAAATATTTTTACAGTCATAAAACATTTCCATGAATATTAAAATTAGTAAATCATAAATTCTATTTTTTAAAGAAAAAAGAAATTGAATAATTTATACACTGATAAAATCTCATTTTTGTCTTACAAAAATTCTCAATTTTAAAAATATGAAATCTTTAATTTTTATTTTTTTAAAATAAAAATTTATGATTTAATTAATTTAATGATAAAATAATAATACTTAAAAATAATTTATACAAACAAACAATTTATAATATCTATTTTGTATATATTCTTATCATATAGTTTTATATATGTTTATTGAATTAAATGGTTTATATTTTTACACAAATAAATAATTTATAGTATTATCTTATTAAAATTAGCACCTAATTTATGTATATTTATTAAACTTAATCAAATTAGCTATTAAAATATAAAAAATAATTTTTGAAAATATTTTCTGTTAGTTTTTAAAACTTTAAGCGAAGTATTTAAAAAATATTACTAATATATAAAGTTATTTTAATTATTTTACTATTTTTGTTAATCAACTAATAATTAAATATAATAATTTTACTATTAAGGAGTATTTTTTATTAATTTTTAAAAAAATTATATTTATATGTGATTTTGCCAAATTTTAGATGAGGTATTTGAAAATATTCCTAGTTGATAAATTCATATCATGATTAATTTAATTCATTTACAGACCCAGATTGATATTTAGCAATATATTATTGTTAAAATTTGTATGAAAATTAGGATATATGCTATTGAATGCTGTTGAATGATTAGGAGCACTTTTTTTTCAGTAACGTTATAGAAAAATGCTTATATCTTATTTAACATTAGTAAGTTCATGACTCTTCCATATTTTTTGATTGAAATTTTTTACATTTTGAATTTTACTTTGTAGTGATTGTCACTAATTAGATTTACCAAAAATATGAAATTTCGTTGTTATTCTTTAATTTCAAATATAAGTAGTGAGGTTGAAAGCATAGTTCTATCTTCTCTTTTATTTTATGCTTATGTTAGCCTCAACTTTGTTGTCTATCAATTTATATGCTAGTTGTTGTATGCTTTATTTGTTTGATACTTGAACTTTGGATACAATAACTATAAATTCATTGACCTTTCATACATTGTGACAAAACAGGCACATATACAGTGCAATAATTTCTATATTCAAGTAGGTAGCTTATGGAAGGTTGTCCATAGAAGATGACCATATACTTAAACGTGGAGTTGAGGGGCAACAAAAGTAACATGAATGCAGTTTTTTAACCTTGATATATTAGTATTGTAATATAGTTATTGTCCCTATTAACTATGACACTAAGATACAAATACATTTTACTTTTGTATTTTGTATTCACACTCCCAATAACTAATATGATATAATAAAATTTTATTTTTGTAAACAATTGTATGTATAGTATATTCAAATTATATCTTTGAAATTTTTCCTAATGTTGTAATTGATGATAGTTATATGTAATAAATAACAAAAACTTTCAAACTTCAGTTGTACTATAATATTTGATAATTACTTTTATCATTAATACTTACATATATGCATATACAAGTTATAAATACATTAACATTCCCCCACCAATTAGAAGCTTTCATAAGATAAAAAAAAAAATCAAGTGTACCACATGGACATCCCCTCAAAAATGACAAAATGTCATACAACCTTTATAACATGCATATATAAGTTACAAAAATCAAAGGTATTACATTGACCTTTAACATGGTTATTTCATTTTAAATTGTAGGAACAAGTGGATATATGGTTCACTTATAATTTATATTGACACCAAACAGTTTGTAAATTTGGATATAAATATATTCATTGTGGATTTTCCTAAACATGTTTGCAAATATTGATCCTAACGTGGCATAAATTGCTCATAACTTTATTAGTTGGAACGTGCAAACGAATTTGATGTTTGCGAACAAGTAGTCAATAAGATGTTTTTGAACTAATGTAATGGCTATATAAACATTTGTAAGGCATCAGAGTTAAATTCATAGTGGTTGGTGCATCTTCCTATTTTATGCAAATCAGCTGATATTGGTTATTTTATACTTTAAGTGGGCCAGACAAGTACATTTTGTATGACCAACCTCTTTGAAAATATTACAACATTGGCCATCAATGAAATTCTTTCTGGTTTTGTTTTGGTCCTTTTGGTCTTGGCAATGATTAGATTACTCATAACCATACATTCTTGTTTCTTTGGTTAGCTTTATTTCTTCATCTCACCATTGTCGTATGTTCATATAAATGTATGTTTCATTAGAATTTGAAATTCATTGGCTATACACCTAAATTTTTGTTCACTTTTAGATGTGTAATAGTATAACTGATTGCATGTTGTACATAATGACCAAATCTAATTTACTCTGTAATAGTCTTATCTATAAGCAATAAATTCAAATTAACATTCTTCCCAATTTTAACATTCTTTGTCAACCTAACAACAATCATTTTGATGAGAATATGAAGTATATGTTTAACTTTTATAATGCAAAAATATGACAACATGGGATATCAATGGATTTAAATCAAGCAATGCATGTTCACATCTTTTATGTCATGTATAATAGTCCATATCAAATGAGACTTGCTAAATTGTGATATTTCATAACTGTGAGCACTGCTAGAATCATTACATTAGTTTACAATTATCAAGGGTTCCTTTACAACTTATTAAAAATCCAATTGAAAACTTAGCAAGTATAAACAATGGCTACAAGGTGTTTAAGGCTACGAATATATATAGTCATGATCTGGTTGGTATATATATTCTCAAAATCATCTTTTGCCTTTATATTACAAACATGAGCTAAGGTTTAATCTACTTGTTGCAAAAGTTTAAAAAGTTTATAATTGATCTTAACAAACTAATTAAAGTAAGCATTCATGCTCTCACATCTTTGAGTGTCTCTTATTCTAACAAAGAAATTTGCCTATATGAATATCTCTACTCCTACATTTGTTATAAGTTTTCTTCACCCAATAGTTTTCCCATAAATTGAACTTTTCAACCAACATAAACTACTATCGATAAAACTCAAGTATTGGTATAATATTAAATATGCAATCTCTAAATCCCTTAATAAAGTTTGGATCTTTTATATTAGTCTGTGCATTTCACTCTAAATGCCAATAGCACAAATGATGAATATTGTTAAACATAATTCGTTTAATGGCTTTTGTTATTACTTTGTTACCATTAATAATAACCAATCTGCATTTTTACCATTCATAGCTACCAAAAATGTTTCTAATAGATATATGTATGTGTTAACCATATTATAATGTAACAAGGCCAACTCAAAAATTATTATTTTTTAATGATGATTGGCTCTCATAAGAATTATAAAGCATATCTACTAAACATTGGTTTTACAGGTTGCATCGACAAACGTAGTCACTTCAAAATAAGTTTTGTAGTCTATTGGTCTCATTTAATGTACAATAGAAAAATAAACCAAGATCAATGTCTAATTTTGCTAGTAGGTAAGTAATAGTTCTCTTTGTATTAGTGTCAACAATCTACATAATTAATAGCATTGAGTTTATTGTGTAAATCCTTCTTTGTGTAACCAACAATATCATACCCTCCATATTGGTCAATAATATAATCTATGAACTGAAAAGGTCTAATCCCCATTTGTTAAAGTGATGGTGTATAAACAATATCAAACTTCTTCACAGCACAATATAAATAAAGAAATTGGATGTGATTTAGAAAAGTTAGAGTGTGAATATGTTCATTAAAAATTTTGACTACCCACTTACCTTTCAACAAATCATACTTCACTATAAATGCTTTTGCACATCCTTCACAAGTAATGACATATGATGAGTTAACCTCATCAATCCTGTTTATATGCTTACTAGGCCTAAACCCTTATTTTAAACACACATAACGCCTTGTAATAATATAACCAATCTCATCCCGTTTTAAAATATCTTTTCTAACGCTGGAATCTACATTTTTTAAATAAGTTCTATACCATTCTTTTGCATTATCAATAGTGTGAAAATGCAAGTCTTTTGCACGAGATAAAGCAGATAAAATGTATTTATGATCATAATTAATAGAGCCAATAGAGCGAAATCCATTTGTACTTGCCAATTGGCTCCCATCCATATTAGAATCAATAAATTTTCAATATTGCTTAAAAACAAGAAAAACAAAATTGTAATGGCCAAATTTTTGCTTAACTCTCACCTTAAATATAGCTAAAGAATGGTTAATGCCAATATTGGCCAAATGTTTTTAATAAACTTTGGTTGTGTGAGTTAATATTATCACATCGATTGACCAAATTTTTACTTCTAAATTTGTTAGTTATATTTTTTCAGTCAACCAGAAAATCTTGGTCTAAGTAATTAAACATTCTGTTGATAGATCTATGTAACCGAATCAATTTTTCCAAAACATAAAATCAAAAAGTAAAGGTTGACAATTACTTTTTATCAACAAACCCATTGAGTTGAAGCAATTCATGTTGTTGATAAAAACATGAATTTAAAAATTTGAGCTTGATATTTACTTCCTATTGATAGAACCATTCAATTGAAGTAATTCATGTGGTTAATTAAAACATAACTTCAAAAAGCTGAGGTTGACACAAATTGATATGTGTAAATTAATTAATAAAATTAAATTTGTTAATAAACTAGTTTCATTGTTCCCAAACCAATTTCATTCATGTGTTCATTCTCCATTCATGCATGATTCAAAGAAACCAAAAAGACTAAAAATCCCAAACCTATTTGTCTTTTCCCTCTTCATTATGATGGTAAACCCAAATCATTTAGTTATTTTCACCAATAAGTAAGTGGTTTTACAGACTTCATTGCAATTTTACTATTTCAAAATATTAGCGAAGTTGAAAAAAACTATTTTAAATTCCTTGCCCAACACATGCTACCTACGAAGACACCTTAAGTTAAGCAAGCCACAAAGGGGGTACAAGTTTTAGCACACAAGATAATCAAAAGTTTGTATTATTTTTCCTCAACAAATTCATCATAAGAAAACTCAATAATAAAGGAGTTTTCTTGTAATGAATTTGTTAAAAAAAATAGTTATAAAAGAGTTTGTATTTGACGAATTTATAACAAAAAAACTCAACAATAAAGAAGTTTCTCGTGATGAATTTATCGAGTGCAAACTCGTTTATAACTATTTTTTCTCAATGAATTCATCATAAGCAAACTCAAATGACTAACACTATTTTTTTACTAATTTAGATTGATTGGAACATCACTTGAGTAGTTAGCTTCTATGGGCCAAAAATAGACTGATGTAAACATTTTAAGGTTAATTGAAGGGCATAAAGTATGTAGTTTAGTTTCTCTAAATTTTTATAACTGCAATTTTATTATGGATTTAAGTACGATGATGTATTTGAATTTTTCAAAGGAAAAAAAGTTTACTTTTAAATTTGTCAATTGCAAAAATAGCTCGATGTAAAACAAAAGTTGGAAATAGAACTTAAATAGTTGGATAAGAAATTATAGGTAATGAAACATCTTAAAGACAAAGCTATAGCAAGTCAAAAGATGAAAGAGATGAATAAAGAATTAGAGCAAAAAACTAATGATTTAGATGACTAGAGTGTTTACATTAGACTTTTATCATCAAGTAGTGTTAAAGCAATGATGAGATGCAGGAAGTACACAAACAGCTTATTGAGATAAAAACAATTTTTTTATATATGCCATTAATATTGATGAAAAGTAATTTGAAATAAATTATTTTGAAATGTGATTTATTTTTATTTTTCGACTTGCTTCATAGGTTTGTGAGCAGACATTAAGTGTTTGTAGGAATATTGGAATAAAGAGAATAGACGAGATTAATTGTAACACCCCTCTATTTAAAATCAACTACATAAGATATAATCTGAATTTTATTTTTTTTAAACATAAAGATATATATATATATGTGCGAAAGTTGGATATGTATAATATCCTGGTTACACACATAATCCATAGTATGTAACCCAAAAATACAAGTTTACTGTACCAACATATATATATATATACATATACATATAGATACATACGCATAATTATGCATTAACACCAAAAAAAATACCCCTATCATCAAGATACTAGCCCTGTTAACGCCTAGAAGAGTTCGCATCCATATCCCGCGGCGTCACATTACCTGTAAAAACCACAATCCACAAAAGGTGAGCGAAACAGCTCAGTAAGGAAACATAATATTCTAGTACAGAATTTGTTTCCCTACCATATATACTATACGATACTGATGACGTAGAGGTTATTAAACTCATATCGCCTTAACATAATCTGACGAGATAAATACACTCCGACCCTATACTCTGTATCACTATCCACATAATGCTCATAGTTATTATATAGAATGTAAATAAATCTACATGCATTTCGAAATCAAAAACACATGACATTTTTAACAAATTATCGACAAAAATATGACCAGCCGTGCTAACACAGTTATGGATCGTGGCCACAAAGTAAATTCGCCAAACCCTCATCCATTCACACCACTCGTCTATCGGGCTGAACATATATTTTATACATGATCGATCATATAATCTGGCTATAACCAAGCCAGCGGGTGTGAAGGGTATCTGAATATTCGGATCCATAACTAATGTAGTCACACAATTAATACCACATGGCCTAAAACCATGCATTCATTTTTTTTTTTGAAAACTATTGTACACTCAAACCATGCACAATAAATACCACATATGCGCACCTATACACACAGAAATGATAAATAACGTTCACATCTCGATTTTATGCACATATAAAATTCGTTCACATAATGAATGTATAATGCACTTGCGGATAGTGATACCTAACCAACAATTCATAACACTTCCATAATCACATACACTCGCAAATACCCAGTCTACCAATTTCACTAGGATTTATTCATCACAATTATAATTTCTACTATTACAATAAATATATCGTATACTATCCAATATTAATGGATAACCATATCAACGCATCATTTACTAATAAAGAAAATTTACATAATAATTATAACTACTATAATTATTATGACAACTAACGTGCAACATCTTGAATATTACAATCTATTCTAAATTCTATTAACCACGCTCTAATCACACGGCTATAATAATAATTCATTTATACATTCCAACAACCATATAAAGTATTATACATACATAACACATCAAAATATTTCTAAATTTCCATAATAATAACCAAAGTTACCATTTTACCCTTCCTTCAAATTTTTCCTCATTTTGTCCACTCAAATCAATTCCTACTAATTTCATTTGCTCCCTAACATACCTAACACATTCNGTTTTACAAACAACACCTCGACAAATTCATCAAAGTATTTCTTCTTTCATTTCAAATACTTTTCACTAAAGTCACTCAACAAATTTATTGAGTGGATTTAATGTTTTGCAAACATTCCCTTGATGAAATCACAAAGAAACTTTAGTAAAAAGCATTTGAAATGAAAGAATAGATCCTTTCGACAAATCCGTTTGGCTATTTAGTATTTTTGTTAATAATCCATCGACAAATTTGTTTTACTTGAATAGGACAAGCAACAACAAAAACAAAAGGTCGGTGGTATTTTAATCCAAAAGTGAATTATTAGGCTAAAATTATATAAACTTTTAAGATTGGACTAAAATTATAAAGAGCCTTAATATTAGGCCATTTTGATCAAAAATCTAAATATTCTAAAATAATAATTTTGAAGTGTGTGATTAAGTTTTTCTCAAGATTTTATTTTTTCCTCACTCTTAAGATTTGCTAACTAGTTCTATGATAAATTAACTTCATGATCTCAAAATTGAAACACTATAATTAGAAGTATTAAAATATTTTCAAAACACTAGTTCATAAAGTACACATGCTATTACAAACAAAAATTATACATTACTTATATGATAAAATCAATTGACTTTGGAAAATTTTTTTAAATAGTCATATTTGTAAATTAATTTATTAAAGCAACCACCTTCATAATTTTTTATCAAAAAATAAAAAAATATTAAATTTAGATGAAAATGCTCTTCCAAAACTTAAATAAATTTTGTTTTTTCCCTTTGAATGGACCCTTAAACTTTTAGAGCTATCGAATAATAACCAAATATTTCAAGATCTTGCATACTCAGACTTGCATGTTTGGTTTGTTATGGTATCAATATGCAAAATTGCAGCATCATATGTAGGGGTTCATTCAAAATTTTGAAAGTTGAGCTTTCCGATTCTAGCACACCAATTTATGTTCCAAACTACAAGTTGAAAATTCCAAACAGCCCAAAACACCAAAAATATCAAATAGACCCTCATACTTTGCAATTAACAAATAATGGCTAAAAATTTTTAAATCATGCATATTGATCCATTCAAAGTGTGTTTAAAATATTTTACTATTATTCATTAATTTCATAAGTATTAAGACCCATTAACAAATTTTAAGATTTAAGGGTAAAATTTTTAATTTTGGACATATAATCAAAACTCAGTTTTGATCGAATTCCAAAGTGAGTGAAACTTGATTTTGATCTCAGTTGAATCTTGATTGAAATTGAGTTTTCAATCACAAATTCAATACAATCAAAATCTAGTTTTGATCATCAATTCTTTGACGAAGTTTTGATCACAAATCCAATGAAATTGAAACCTACTTTCGATCATCAAATCTTGTCAATAACTTTTGCATTTTTCAGCCCAATTCAACCAACAAACACTATAAATGCAAAAATCAACAAATTGTAAAGAAATCAATCATGGCAGTGTAGGAAATTTATCAAAAGCCACCTAAAAACTGTAAATATTTTAGAGAAAATCTTTTATTGGATTTGATAGGTTTGATAGATTTGCTTTAGTTTTAGAGAAAATAAATTGTATAAAAGTATGTATTTGTGTAACAGTAAAGATTGGATTTGATAAATTTATTTGATTTTATTTAATCGATTGTATTTTTATTCAAAAATTAAATGTCTAACTTGTTTGATAAAAAAAAAAATAATTATGAATGTGATTGTTATTATTATAAATTTGGTTTAGTGGTCAGTATAAGAAATTTTTCTTAACTTTTTATGCAAAATAAAATAAGATTTGGGTCCTATTTACAGTGCAATAAACAGCCTTTGTAACATTTTCATTTATTTAAAATAATTAAATTTTTCCTAATTAGAGAAAGTTTCACCGTGACTTCAATTATTTTTTCTCTTTTCAATACAATGTAATACTTACTAAATATTACAATCTATCTATATAACATTATATTTCTATGTTTCATTTAGACATGCAATTATAAAAGAAATGAATGAAGCAACTGCTAAGATACATCTATGTATTCTCATAAATAAATGTTTTTTTAATTTTACAATTTAAAATAGTTTTTGTAAAACTTGTACTTATAAAAAAATTATTAAAACATATAAAATAAATACTAAACAATATTTAAAATAAAAATAAAAAACTTAAAACAGATAACAAAAAATTTAAAATCTGTAGTAAATAGTATTTAAAATATAAACAAAAAATTTAAAATATTAGCATAAAAATTTAAACAAATATATATATTGATACATATATGTATCATAAACAAGTTCCATGAATGAATTATATTTTGCTTTAGTAAAAATAGGGCTAATTTCATATTTTATATGTTTTAAAAATATTTAAATTACATTCGGTATTTTAGAAATATTTATCCAACCTACAAACAGTAAGCATCTTTCAATAATAAAATACTACACCCTTTTTGACTGTGACAAGTACTATTTTGTATCTATACTTTATAAGTTTAAGAAAAAAAGATATATTTATCTTTTAAAATAATTAAAATAAACCTATTTATATAAATTAATTAAAAAAAAGGTTAATATCATCTTTCAATTAATTTTTTTATTTAAAACTTTAAATAAAATAAAATAGTAAAATTATAAATAAGATTTGATGGTTAACTTTATGATATTTAAACTTAATAAAATAATCTAATCATTTAGGTTTACAACGATTATTTCAAAAAATTAATGTGTTTTGAATATATTACCAAAATATAAAAAGATAATATGATATTAACCCATAAAAATGCATTCATCTAAAATATTTTATATTTTTGCAATTAATAAGAATTTTAAACAAAACTCAAAGTTCATTTTTAAGTTTAAATCAACTTAATCCTAAAATCTCAATGGTAATATCAAAAGGACACAAATAGTAAAATTGCTACATCTTAATATGAATGAATATTTCACAAAAATATATTAAATATAATTAACAATAATTTAAAAAAAAATTAAAAATATGAGAATTTATTTATTAAATATCAAAAAATATTTTATGAAAAACAGTATTTCCATACACCTACGCTATCTGCGGTACATGTTATTAGTGTTTACGCGTACAGGACACCTATGTCACCAACACAATCAATTGTTGGTAATCTACTTCTTTATCAAACTTTTTAAATTGAACGATAGATATTCAATTTTTAATTAATATATTATTTATTTTAAATTTTATATTTGTGTTATAAATTTATTATGTTATATATTTTAAATTTTACGTTAATTATTTTAATTTTTATATTTATATTTTAAATTTTTTATATCACCAATTTTAAAATTAACTTTAATCATTCAATGGCAATTTAATCACAAATTACTAAAAAATAAAAAAAAGTTAGTTGTGGAATATTTAGTGTCAAAAAACATTTTGGTCAATGTATAAAAAATTGCAAATACTCACATATCAATTTTGCTAAACGTGACACTAATTCATCAAGCAAATGCTGTACTGATAATAACGCTGCTTCAAACGAGTAAAAGCATCCTTATAAACCAAAGTTACCTTGAGCATAAGATATGCCAATTCCATCTAGTTTTACAGTCAAGCACCACATTTTTAGTATATTACGTTATTCATTTCAATTCCATCTAGTTTTACAGTCAACCACATTTTGCTAAAAATGAAGAAGCAAACATGACCTATTGCAATGTCATTCAAGCCCAAAAATTTTAGCCCATGATCACAGGCCCAATTGAATGAAAAACAAGCTGTCAATTCACTTTCCCTCTTAAATACAAACAAGTTTGTTATTTTTACAGACAAACGGTACAGCAGGACAGTAACAGGCACAAACCAGTAGGATCACTCCCCTCACACTCACCTTCATCCTTTATGGTCTCCTTGTGGTTTTAGGCTAATTCTTCTTGTAGCTCAAGCCACTATTGTATATATTCAGTGAAATACCAAGCAAATACATTTTGCTCCATTTCCATTTTCTTTAACTTGCAGTTTTAATTTGGAGTTGTCGCATCCTCAAATAACTCTTATAATTGGAGGAACAGTTATTAACAATTATTGTAGACAATTTCTTATCAATATTCAATTAATTAAACAATTGCTTAACTCATAAAAGTGTTTCAATAGCTTTTTGGGCATGACACGTATATACATCAAAGGAATAGCATATACCATAATTTGAAATAAAAAACGTAAATGAAGTATATATTTAATAAAAAAAATTACAAAAATTAAGCCTTATAATCATCAAGGGAAAGGTTTTCCTTTTTGTTTTACTCGAGGCGCTCAAATATGAGAACTTCTTTCTCTTCTGTAATAGGAAAAATTTGTTCTTCCATTGAGTTCCATACCTGGAAAGTTGTTTCGCACCATAAAGCATAGCAAGTACTTGTACAGTGATCGCCAATAACAAGGATGTTAGAAGCCCGTCAGTAGTTGGCCAAATTGAATATTGTGGGTGTTTCGGCGTTTGTTTATTTTCTCCTTATATCTCCGCATTGGGTTTGCCATATTTAGTCAAGTGATGCTCTAGTCGACTGCTGCGAACCTACGACAAGACTAGTGATCTCTATAGCAATAAATTCGTGGTGTTTAAAATTTATAGGAATGAGGTTGGTGCATTGGTGGATTGGCTTCATATTAGGAGAGCTTTTAATGGCAGCCGTGGGCATTTTTATTTTTTGTCTTAAGGTTCAATCTCTTGTGGAGCTCTGATAAAAAATGAAAATCGGAAAAACGTCTCCATGCCTTAAACAAGCCATACACAACTGATATATATATACTCATAAGATATTGAAGTGAGTTAGAAAACAAAAAAAAAAAAATCTATGTTTCCTAGAAATTAGTTCCAAAGGTACCAAGGACAACCCACACAAAGGATAGGTTGAGCTAAAAAAAATATAGTTTAAAATTAGAACTCTAATTCTAAGATAAACTGTACACTATTATTCTTTTTTTTCACTTAATATTAAACTCTAAATATTATCCAAATTATACCCATCTAAAAAACAAAAAATTTAGCATGTGTTTTTTGTAAGCATAAATGTAATCAACCTATTTCGTGACACAAGTAAACTTACTTTGTTTTGTTTTTAATTATTATTTCTTTTATTGTTTGCAAAATTTTTAAATTGATTATTTTTGTTTATTTTTAAGAAAGCTAGTCTAACTACTTAATTACATTATTTATAAATTTAACTTATTTAAAACAAAAATCAAAAGAGTGACGTGAGAGAAAAAGCTACGGCACAAGGCATAAATGAACAAAGGAAAAGGGGGAAAAAAGGATGAGAAATCAAGAGGGAGAGAAAGAGTGTGAGAATAAAAATAAAAACACAAAAATAAAATCTTGTTTATTGGCAAAAATTTTAATTTTTATAAAGGAAAGTAGTTGAGTGTAAAAATTAGCTTTTAACTAATGAAATTTTGTAAGTCTTTCATTCTCATTGATTTCTAATTTTTAAATCTTTTAAAAAAGGATTTTCAAATCATGCACATTGGTAGAGGGCACACTTTAGGAATTTCCCTGAGGTTGCACCTTACCATGATCTAAACCAAATGATTATGATTCTAATTTCATGTGATTGCATTGAGATGTGTAAGAAAAATTACAAAAACACAAGTATATGCTATTTCAAACAAGTAATACATTAATAAGTGAGTGCTATTTACTCAAGGATTGAGAATTTACAAATTAACTATCGAGTTAAACTATTTTAATTTTATATGAATAATTTTAACAAAGAAAAGACTTTTGCTAAAATTAATAATGACTAAATGAAAGCAAAATATATATATATATATATATAAAGATAAAACTAATAAAAGTAAGAACTTTAGGGTATTCAATTTTATCAAAACTAATTTCGATTAATTCTTCCTATTCTTATTATCCAAAGTTTAAGACTATAATTGATAATTGATAATTTTAAAAACATTCATTTGCCTTTTTTAGGTTTCAATCTATTAATTCATTATAATCATGTGCGAATTAGAATAATCCAAAATTCATTAGGTTCATAAGTTTAATCCATTAATTGCACTAAGTATGTAAGTGTATTTCTATTTTGTATAAACTTAATAGCACTTATTACAATATCACAAGTATAGATATTCTTTTTTATTTTAGGGTATCAATATACAATCAAAATGTCTAACTATTAGCCAATAACTTAGAAGCATTAAAAATAATATAAAATGCTCAATTAATAATATAAAAAAACTTTAATTAATCCAAAAGACAAAAATTAAATCATCTAAATTTGGTTTTATCATAGTCTTAAAATCTAAAATTTACTTTATAATATAATAAAATAAAAATATCAAGATTAAGTTCAACATCAATAGAGAAATAAACAAGAGAATAGAAAAAATTTGATTTCTTCTAAATTGTTAGATGACTTTTTCTAAATCCAAGTTTCTTATTTGATAACCTTCTCTGTCTTCTCTCTTTTTTCTCCCTTCATGGCTCTCTCTTCATTCCTAAATCAAGTTTTCTTTTATATATGTTCCCCAAAAAATCTTTAAGAGATGACAAAAGTATAATTTGAAGAGTTGTAAAGACGTCAATTATTGCTCAACATTGTCTTCTTGATGAATGTTGTTTTCGCCTACTTTGACATGAAATGTTAAACTTCATGAATAATTTCTCAAGATACAACTAAATTAGTATGTCTCTGTCAAACAAAGAAAAAAATAACGTTTAAAGACAGGGGCTTTATTACTACAAAGTGATACCTTTTGGTCTAAACAATATAAGTGCTACATATCAAAGAATGGTGAATATGTTGTTTAAGGACCAAATCAAAAAAACAAAGAAGATGTATGTAAATGAAATGTTGACTAAGTCCTTAAAAGCTTAAGAGCATATAAAGCACATTCATAACACTTTTGATGTGTTGCGATGACATAATATGAGTTAAATCTTAAAATGTGTACCTTTAATGTGTCATGAAGGATGTTATTAGGATTTATGGTGAATGAGCATGGCAATGCAGCGATTAGTAAGGTGAATGATGGTTCTTAATCGATTTATATTTACAACTATTAATAAATGCTACCTATTCTTCAAAGCAATTAAGAAACTCTAGTAATAAGAATGCAATTAAGAATATGATAAGAATTATATGTTTTCAAGTACCTTTATTGGACAAACCAAAAGATACTGAGGTCTTGTGTTTATACCTTGTTATCGTAGACAAAACAAAACATTTAGTATTAGTACAAGAAAAAACCAAGGCCAATATATAATTTTTTACATAACAAGGCTTTAATAGATGTAGAGACTTGATATTCCATGGAGGAAAAGTTGGCATTGGCCTTAGTAGTAGCTTTGCAATGATTGTGCCTATATTTTCAAACTCATGCATTTGAGGTATTAACTATAACCAACCATTACAAAAAATTCTCCAAAAGGTAGAAAATGGCAACTTTTTAATATGCCACTGAAAGTAAGGGACTTCTTTTACATTTAAGATTCTAGCAACACACATGGCATCACTTGGCTTTGCCTTGGCAAATAACTTTCATAATATATATATAGAAAAAAGTAAAACATAAGCTTACTTTATGAAATTCAGTATACAAGATGGTAGTGTTGCAACTCTGACAGGAGAGTCATACATGTTGATTATGTGCCTTAGATCTAATAGGAACAAATATGTAATCATATATTATTAATAAAATTGATATTTTATTTATAAATTTTGCTTATTATAAATGTTGATTATATATAATATAAAGTCCTTAGAATGGCAATTAAAAGAATTAATTTAAATTTATAAGATCTCGTCATTCTTAAATATTCTTAATCATAAGATTATTAATATTAGGACATTGATAAATTTATCTTATATCAACATATGTTATGTCTACTTCTTTAGAGAAAGAAGGTAACTGATTTTATAAGTCACTAATGAAGGTATTCGCTTAATCTAACATATGAATGTTTGTTAGAGAATGAGTTCATCAAATTGACCCCCTTGAGAACCCATACAGAGTATTATCTCTATGTTTATAGGATTTCTCTAAATTACAATGATATAAATGATCCTTAGGCTTGAAGTCTTTATAGTGCCTTATATGTGAATTCTATATATTTTGCCTCCATAGCAAAATTGTGCATAAGATAATTATTAGGCAATATGAAAAGTATATGAAAATTGTAAAAAATTAACTACTGATTCATTGCTCTAAATAATATAGAGTCGATATCCTAAGTAGTGCTATTTTGACATTGGTGAGTTCTAAAAAGAATTTTAGAGATTCTAAAATTATATTATCAGCTTAAGTCAAAAAATTTTTGATGACTATGATATAAAAGATTAGACATTTTTATAGTTTACAATCATAGGGGAGAATATGTATTAGGTGAAAGGATTGAATTATACAGTAATTATATATAGAATAGGTTTTATTAAAATTAATATTCTTTCTTAATTGATGGTCATAATGCATTATTGGATGCTACTTTTGATCTATAAAACTTGGTTTCACAACTAATTTAATTGACGATAAATTAATTAAATCAATTTATTTTGGTTTAAGAAGTCTATAACTATCTTTACTACCAACATAAGAGAGAATCTAATGGATCACATATTTTAAAGGATTGAGAAAATAAAGATAAATTATGTAAAATTAAATTTTAGAACTTAATTGTTAAGTTTTAAAACTTTTAGGATAAATTTATAATATAAAAAATTATAGATAAAAAATAAAATTTTAAAAACTCTAAGCCAATTTATAAATTTAAAAATATTAATGTTATTTTACAATTTCTAAAAGTACATGTGCTATTTTATAATTTATAAAAGTTTAGTAATTTAAATGTAATTAAACAAATATTTGTTTTTAATTATATTTTCATATTGATCATAATAATAAATTTTATTTAATTAATAAAAAGGATAATTAGCAATATGATAAATTTCTCTACCTCTTAATGAATCATATGCTCTTTTATATAAGAAGTTAATATTATGAAAATTCATTGACTTCAAAAATTGAAATGCTAACAAATAGTTGTTAGATAACTAAGCATAACTATAAGAATAAATAACAAATTCAAACTTAAAATTTAAAAGTTATAAACTATGTCTTATGGTAATAACTTCGTTAAGGCAAAAAGTAAGAAACACATAAAAACCCATCAACTCCCTCTTTCTAAAAAAGTACTCGACTTTAATATCTTTAAAACCTTTTTTTTTTAACATCTTCAAATGCACTTGTCATAGTTACATCCATTTAAAAGGACTAGCTTTTATACATTCAGAGATAAAAGCCATTAGGGAGCTAAAATTTTGAATCAATCTTCTATAAAAAGTAGCTAATTTGTGGAAGCATTTTATCTCATGCACAATTATAGACAGCAATTGCCTTAATTTTCAAACAAGCATTTTTTTTATGTTAATATAAAATTTCTTCGAGCATAGAACATGAAATACTTATTGTAGATGGAATTATACTCCTCTTGATTTTTCTTAAAAATCAAGATGTCATCAAAATAAACAACCATAAATGTGCCTATAAAAGAGCAAAAAATTTGTGTTATTACTCTTATAAAATTACTTGAGATATTGGCAAAGCCAAATGGCATTATTGTCCATTCATAGAGGTCGTCTTTCATTTTGGAAAATGTCTTCCATTCTTCTCGATGCCTAATGCGAATTTGATGATACTTGCTACAGAGATCTATTTTTGAGAAAATTTGCCTAAATTTTCAATAGTTTGTTGGATGTATTGTAAAGGAGGAAAAGAATTCAATAATTTTAATAGAGTTATATTTCAAAAATCTTCTAAAATAGAAACATATTCAAAAGAGATAAAGGTTAACTATAATGGAGTTATCTCTTTGAAATAATGGAGCAATCTTTCTAAAATAAGTACGAAAGAAGATACCGCTCTTTACTTTCTTCTTCAAATCAAAACAAACAAGTAGTGAGAACTTTTTTCCTAATTTCTTCAAGTAGTCTAATCTTATAGTGTGCCAAAGATTGGCTCTATCTCAATAATCTTACTTTGAATGATTAATTCATTGAACTATACTGCATATTCTTCCACTATTAAGGTCCTTGTCCATGAGTACGGAGATCTTTAAATAAAGTCTTTATAATCAAGTGGTAGGAATTTTTCTTTGAGCCACAACTTTATTTCCTCCCAATTTAAAATATTTAGTTGTTGAAAGTGATACAACTTCTCGTTTACGCTATGCCATCAAATATAAGCATAACCTTTAAACATCAT
Source organism: Khaya senegalensis (assembly GCA_032402905.1). Taxonomy (NCBI): domain Eukaryota; kingdom Viridiplantae; phylum Streptophyta; class Magnoliopsida; order Sapindales; family Meliaceae; genus Khaya; species Khaya senegalensis. Next base: position 4,195,621 of record CP135535.1, read on the forward strand.
TTTAAAAAATCTTACCTTTCTTTTATCAGCCATAGTGAACGAATCAAAATGATATTTCAAAGACATAAGCCAATCTTTAAAGTTGATTAGATCCATAATACTTGTATAATCTACCACATCAACATGGACTCACTTAGAGACTTTATTAAACTTGTCACAATTATGAAAATTATGCCATTGGCGCTAATGAAAACTCTAGTAAATAATATTCTAACTTATCTACAACTCTAGTAAATATCATCCTATCTTAGCTACAACTTTAATAAATAGCATATTACCTTATTTACAACTCTAGTAGATAAGTAGATAGCAATTTGAAGTATATCAAAAACTCATCTCATGCATAAAAGTTATCTATAACACATTTTTATCTCATCTAAAAATCTTACTTTATCCTGCAACACTACACTCTTAGTGTATCTTGAAATCTGCCTCTATACAATTTATAATAACCTGTGTTTAAGTAAAACTTGAATTGCCTCATTCAAGAGTCTCACTAGCCTGTCACTTGTTTAGAAAGAGTTTGCCTACAAAAGTAGCAAACTCCTGCTTAAATACTACCTTTTTAAATGGATCATCCACGCTTTAATACGTTTGGCTTGTCTTCTAACCTTGTGGCTTTGCACTCTTATATTTTTGAACCAAAGAAATCTTTCTAACCCCATATTAGGCGGTATATTTTGACTTTATCATGTACTTATATATAAACACATTTATTGCACTACATAGTCAACCCATTATTGTTGCCTATAAGGCCTAGCACTTCAACGCTGTGTAGCATTCTGTGAGTGCACTGTCTTAGTCTCATACATGTTTCCTTTGCTTTCGTGCATTTACTTAAATGCTTTTCATGCCCAGCCATCTTTATTGTGCATCAACCCATGCTCACCTTACTAAGTGATGCACTTACAATACATTTAACTCTTACTTGGCCTAATATCAAGATGCAATTCTAGCCTTGGGTATGCACTTCATGTATAAGATTATGATAAATCTCGCCTAATTGAATTTGCCAACACTCTCATTAGTGTGGGGCAGTTGCTCTTCACATATTGTTCATTATATCTAGCCATTGTTTTACATTCATAGTGCACTTCTCTTTCCTTAAAACCAAATACACCTTTTTTTTTTTTGTGCTTTCTGCCTCAATCATTATCCCATGTTGTTGCTCGCTTAGTCACACCATGTGCCAAGTCATTACACTAACTACAACACTCTAATATTAGTAAAACTTGTGAAAACGCTTCTAATTTTCTTCTTTTAACATACTCCTGTACATTTTTTTATTTATTGGGCTAGAAATATGACATTTCATGCAAAGCCATCACCCACTCAATCCTTAGATGTTCTATCCATCTTAGATACAATCCATGCAACAATATCTCTCTCGGTTCCCCTCAAAGAACATATAGTTTCCCTCCTCAATTATATATTAGTCCATTATTGAGCCAATGTCTTAACTCAAGTCCCACTCGAATTTCTTTGCTCAACTATTTGTATGTGAGATTTATCTCAACATATCTCCTTACTTTAGTTATGAAATTAATTATTGATGTGGTTAAAGTGTCTTGACAAATGTCATCTCACACTTGTTATGAATCTACATGATTATTCTCACTCACTAATATGTCATAAAGTGCTATTTAAGATATCCCTTACATCCCACAGCTCATCAAGTTGTCTTAGTAACTTCACTAACTCTTTTAGCATACATTTATCTTAAGCTTGGGGCCTTGTTTTAGCTTCCAACTTGACTTCGTGGTTCACCATGTAACTTAGGGATATTATTATAGGGAAATATAGTGGTAACACATCAAGAATCTCATCTTCTATATCTTTATACTCAGGCTCTTCGTTTCTTAATCTCTACAAATGTCACTATATAAGGCATTTCTCGCAACCTTTACCTTAACTGTGTGGCTTTATGAAGTGATGATTTCACTCTTCCATTTTTAATGAACTTGTACCTCATAAGTTCAGGTGTTCTTCCCATCATTAAAAGGCTTTGTATATATGACATCATATATGCTTTTAGATCAACAAAAAACTCTAGGCCAAAAATGAGTTCGAGGTCTTCAAGTGGAAGTATAGAAAATTTTACTTTCACTTCTCATATCCTAATCCGTAATGTCATAATAGTTGTCCCTCACATAACCATTTTATAATCCACAAGCCTCACTGCGAATGATGCGCCTTTAATTTTTGATCCTAATGACTTCAGCTTTACCTTAATTATAAAGTTGTTTATTGCATCTGTGTTCAATGTTATTGATTTTTTTTTTATCATTGACATTTGCCTTTGCATGTATAAGTCCTCGATATATCTTTTCAATTTATAACACACTACACTTTGGTTACTATAACAGATTTTGTCTTGGCAGGCTAGTTTTTACCTTATATGCTTTCTCCTTAACAATCACTAGATTGAGTTTAGCCTTCATCAGGCAATCCCTTGTCTAATGAGGTCTATCATAAATAAAACACTCTATCTTTTATTCTTATAACTTAACTTGGTTAATATTCTCTATAGTTTGTTCCTTGCCTCTAAACATGCCAGCCATTTTATGCTTGCCCTATTTGGTCTTCCTACTTTCTATTTGAGATTTTAGCTTGTGACCTATTAATCCATTAGCCACTACAATTGCCATACTTAAATTTCTTACTCCTTGCCTACACAGTCCAGTTTATGTCCAACCTTGTAAACTTAAAATAAAATTAAAAAGTTTGTCCTCCCCAGACATGTTACGTATGTCTAGTATCAGTGAGCTAAAACTCCTTCACGTACTCTCACATAATACCTTTATACTTCAACATCTTTAATTTCTCTTTAAAAATTCATGCCAAATTGTTTAGAATGAATTGAGCTTTTAATTCCCTCTTTAGTGCTTTTCAAACCTTTATTAGTGGTTTTTATGCCTTAGCATCTTCAATCAACTACGTACGCCATTATAACTTAGCATCACCTATCAAGTACACGCTATTATGTTAACTTACTCTCAGTTTGTATATAAACGGCTTTGAAATATTATTCCATATCTCATAAGAATTCTTTAATTTCTTGGCATCTCTTTAGGTTAGGCACTTTCACTTTTGAAGTACTTAATTCCATTGTTTAAAATGTGTTAGTCATTACGGCCTTCTTAATTACCATAACTTCAGTCTCAAGTTCTGATATTTTCTCCTTCAAAGTATTATTTGATGCAATTAAGTTCTCACTAGTTGATACCATCCATTCTATGTACTTTGCATCATAACTTTTAAAAAAGTTTCTTACTTCACCAATCTCGCCCTTTAATGCCACAAAATTTCACATCATAACCTTCAGTTGAGTCAAAATTGGTGGTCCTTGCAATATAATCACTTTCACGACACGCTCCAAGCATTCCATGTTTTTTGGGTGTTTCTCCCACCATATCTTGTGTATAAGGTGTCCTACATGACTATTTAAGCAACCATGCCTCTCTCGACATAAATATTTTCTTAGTTATGCATTTTTTGTCATTAATTTATTTTACAGCTTTTGCCTCACTAGTGCCTAACCAGGCTCTAATACCACTTATCATAGGGTCTTTTGTTAACATCTCGTGATGCTTAAATGCTCCCACTTTAATAGCATTTTCATTTTGCTTGTAAATCCTACAAAGGTTAGCCTCACACATACCACAAATATAGTAAAACTAGTCAAAAAAATAAGGAACACAATATTTACAAAGGCACCAACCTTCAACCTTTTTATTATTCTCGACAAAAAAAGAAAATAAGCTCACCACTCACAATGAACTCACTTAATACAAATGTACTAGCTTCTTCTCTTATATCTCTCATTTGTAGATTTTCACATAATATTTTATGCCTTTAGACTCTCCTATATAGCTCTATATATAGTAAAACTAACACCCTTTGGTTTCATAAGATCATTAAACATCCTAATTTATCTACAACTATAGTATATAATATTTAAGTTTATCTATAACTCTAGTAGATATTATCATATCTTATCTATAACCCTAATAAATAGCATTTTAGTTTATCTATAATCTAATAGATAACATCCTACCTTATATACAAATCTAGTAGATAAGTATATAGTAACTTAAAATGTATCTAAAGTTTATCTCATGCATAAGAGTTATTTACAACAAACTTTTATCTCATTTAAAAGTTTTGCTTTATCTTGCCGCATCACGCTCCTAATGCATCTCAAAGTTTGCCTCTATCTAACTTATAATAGCTTGTGTTTAAGTAAAACTCAAATTTTCTCATTCAAGAGTTACACTAGCCCTTAGCTTGACTAGGAAGAGTTTAACAGTAATTCTACTTGCAAATAGCACATTCCTACTCAAACTCTACCTTTTTAAATAAATCATCTATACTCTAACACATTTGGTTTATTTTTCTATTGTATGGTTTTACACTCTTATATTTTTCACTTAAAAGAATCTCTTTAACCCTATATTGAGTAACATATTTTGACTCTATTATGTACTTATGAATAAACCCATCTCTTACACTATACTGTCAACCCATTGTTGCTACCTGTGAGGCCTAACGCTCTAACATTGTGCATCACTTTGCACGTGCCCTATCTTATTCCCGTATATATTACCTTTGCTCTTACACACACCAGCCTGTATCAGCATTTTCTTGACTACCTTTCACGACCAACCATCTCTATTATGTATCGACCTACGCTCACCTTACTAAGTGCTAGTTTAAGATCAAGGTGCAATCTTAGCCTTAGGTTTGCACTTCATGTCTGAGATTATAACAAATGTCTTTTTGGAGGTTTTGGGGAACCTCTAAGGAGTTGATTAAGCATTTCATTGTCACCACCTATAGACACATCGTCAGTCTCTAGGTGAATTAGATTTTTAACATCACAATGATCATTCTTATTGTTCTATTGCTTAAGAAAATAATGAGTTCAAACTGTATCCATGTAATGTGTAAGAGAAACAACATAATTAGCAACATTGTATAGTAGCTCATCACGTTTAACTCAAGTAAATATAAGGCAGCAAGTGCGTTAAAAGATATTAAGGGTAACGAAACAAAAACAAAAAAAAAAAACAAAAAAGCTAGATGTTTAAGTGTCTCACACTTAATAAGGGGATTTAAGCCTTGCACCTGAAGAAATTTTCTTGCTTCTACAAGAAAAAAAAAAAAGTTTATGCAATAAATTTCTCTATTACAAAAATTAAATAACTTCAAAAATTGAAATGCTAATAAATAGTTATTGAATAACCAAGCATATAGGAATTTAAATTACAAATTCAAACTTCAAATTTAAAAGTTGTAGACTAGATTTTTTAGTAACAACTTAATCAAGGAAGAGAATAAATAATGCATAAAACCCCAATAATTTATTTGCTCAATTTCTCTATCTATATTCTATCATAAATTTACCCAACTTAACCTTTGAAATGTTATGTCAATGACCTCTGCAACAACCTTGTCTTGCTTGTTTATATTTGAGTATTTTCAAAGACCGAGAGATTATATACTTGTTTATTTTCGTGAATCTTATTGTCACTAGGTGTGTGTGCGTGTGTATATGCGTATATTAATTTTCAAGCATATGGGCATACACAGAGTATTGTTTATAATTATTTTCAAGAAACCAGATGGTATAAATGTTAAGAATCCATGTGAATTTTAGTAATGTGTGGTATACATGTTAAGGATCCATATGAATTTTAACAACGGGTGATTATAATGCTGTTCTTTGTCTCTTTTTAAAAAAAAAAAAATTATATGATAGATGAATTTGTCAATAAATTTCATAATATGATATCCATTAAATAGTTTATTTATTTGTCAAAATATTTTAAAATGATAAAATAAAAATCAAAATAATGTAATAAAAGGATAAATTTAATTTGACACAATGAAAATCAAAGTGCTAGAATTGAAATCAGTATTCTTGATTCCGACACTCAAAAGGAATAAGATTTCCTTGTTATATTTCTCTCTATGGTAAATTGATCAATTGAACATTAAATTTAGGATTCCAAATAAGATTCGTTTCCTTTTCTTGTAAGATTTGTCTTGACAGAACATATTCTTAGACTATTTTTAGTTGGAAGAATGAAAAAGAATAAAAAGAAGAACAAGAAAATAAAATAAATTGAACTTTCCATTATTAAAATGAACATGAAATAATTAATAACAATAAATCTAGGACAAAAATATTCCTTACTTTTAAATTTTCTACATATAATAAATTTTTCATTATAAAATTAACATTTCTTACTTTAAATTTAAAATAAATAAATAAATCAAATTATAAATACATCTTATTAACAAAAAGGTATTGTTAGTAATCATAATTTTATTATAATACATTTAAACATAAAATATTTTTTATTCCTATTAATATTGTAATTACAATTAATGAATATAAAATGTGCTTATCAAAAAGATTTTATATAGTTAATAAATATTTTTGAGAAAGAAATAAATATCTTCTTAATTCTTAACCAATATTTAACGGTAGACCCATTTAAATCAAACTGATCCAAATTCATTTAAACTAATGGTTGATTTTGATTTAAAAAAAAATTAATCGATAATTATTAGTTCAATTTTTAATTTGGACTTGGTCCAAAACAAACCAATCTAATAGATTTAAAAATATTTAAATTTGAAATATTTTTCACAAAAATAATAAGAATAAATAATATTTTGTATTAATTTTTAATTTTATAGAAATTATATAACAAAGAATTTATCCATTTACTTTATAAAAATAAATTCTTTTGTTTTATAATATGCATCATCTAATTTATTTTATAAAACTAAAGAATTTGAATAAAAAATATTATCATCTAATTTATTTACTTTTATTGGCTTTTATTAATATAAAAATAATAATAATAGTTAATATTACATTATTTTTAAAATTTTGGTACTTTAATGAGATTACATGTTTTAAATTTTTATAAGCAATATAATTCATATACATGTTTCATTTGTTTATTGACAAGAAAAAATAAATAAATTGATATAATTCTATATATTCTTTATTAGGTGATAATAAAAAAATTATAATTTCTATAAAATAAATTAGATGATTGATTTGTTACAAATAAAAACATAACAAAATAAAAAGATAATAACTTTTTTGAATATTATTAAATTTTATAAATAATTATTGTATATATTGAATTAAATCTCATAATTATATTAATATTTTAAATTTAGGTTTAAACCAATAAACCAAATTGATAATTATTAATTTAGATTAGATCAATTTGTTTTGTACTATCAATTTAGAAAAACTGAATCTAATCTAAAATCATCAGTTTTAAATTCATTTGAATTTTGAATCCAAATTGAAGTTGCCTACCCTCATCAATATTGAGAATTGGTTAAGGAAACCTTAAAAAGATATATACATATATCTAATTTTTTTAATAATATACATTTATTTCTTAAAATTTTAATTATATAAAATAAAATTTAGTAATTTATACCATTATTTTCATTTAAAAATAAAAAATAATGTAACAAATAAGATAGGATTATTTCAAAATATTTAATCTAATGTTTTTAAAAAATACAATTAAACTATTTTTAACAAAGAGAATTATCTGTCATTTGTTGAAATTTTTTAATTATTTTTTCATTTTTAAAATATTGGACTAAATTTTATTTTCTCTTAATTTTAAGGAGCATTGTTGATACCATTACATATCATCATGTTATTTATATTTTATAATAAAATAATATTAAGTAACAACAAATAAATAAACAAAAGAAAGCCCACATTCATTAAGCAAGTTATAATTTATTTTTATATATAATTTAAATTGTTAATTAATTTTAAGAGATGTTGACAAATGTCCGTTAATTCTATATTAATGTTTATTTATGTCATTAATCAGGCATCCCGTTTATGTTTAGAAAATCAACATATACCTGTGAGTTTTAAGGATTAATGGATTTTATTAGAATAAATTTCATAAAAAAAAAAA
>CP135535.1:4208587-4328767 GCA_032402905.1 Khaya senegalensis
TTTTTAATTATATGTAAATATATTCTAAAAAAAATATTATTCATTATTTTAAAAAGTTAAAATAGAGCCATGAAAGGTCTTTAAATTAATATAGATTTGATTATAACTTTTTATAATTTATATACATAGAGTATTATTATTTTATATCAACAAATTAAAATATTAAAAATTTTTAGAGAAGATTGATAAGTTAAAATATGATTAGACTATCCATAGATTAATCAAAAGACTTAAGTTAATATGGATTAAGTTATTCTATATATTTTGATAATTAATAGATATTATTTAAAAGTATGTAATTTTTTTTTTTATGAAATTTATTATAATAAAATCAAACTAACTGTTAAGATATATAAAAATTTTTTAAATTTTATGTCCATATCTCTTAATTATAATATAATATTGGTTCAACTCTTAACAATAAGATGGAAGATTAAAATCTATCTTTAACTTAGTATAAAGCAAGTTTTGGGAATAAACTTTTCGAAGATCCAATCTGATTAATAAATATGTCAGTCAGTATCCTTACTTTGTTTAACCCTTTAATTAATAATAATAAAATAAGAAAAGAAAAACAAGGATTAATAACACACTCTTAACCGACCATGCTGCCGCCCCTGAGAAAGATTAACACTATCTATGAATTAATTATACAATGTCCTTTGTTTTAATTTTTTTTTTTTTTTTTTTAATCCCCTTCGTCCTTCTCAGCATCCATTTTTAATTAAATTAAATTAAATTAAAGCCACGTCCACATCTGTTGACTTTTGACACCGAAAGATAAAAACTTTTTGTCCCCTTTTTTATTTTTATTTTTTCAAGTTCATTATAAAATTTTCCACTAACCGGAACACGTGTCGACTTGTAAACCAGAGTAATGGATGGAGAGCACGTGTTCGTAAATGGACACGTGTCTGCTGGTTTGGGGATTGCCGAAAATTATTTAACAAAAGACTACCAATTCGCCTTTTCCAAGGGTGGGACCCACGCATGGAGCTGATGTGTACAAAAGTTTGCGTCCGTGATGATCTTCCTGAATTCTTAATATGGTTAACAAAACAGTGCGATCCAATAGCTTGTTGCCACGAAAACATGCTACGACTGCGTTTCATGCAATCCAACGGCTAACGCAACGAAAAATCCCTATTTTTTTTTTTTTTTAAAAAGAATTACATTTATTGTAAATGAACAGTTAAATACTTGATAAAAATTAAATTTTAATATTTAATAAAATTTCATCTTAAAACAGCACTTCGATGTTATCCAAAAAAAAGTTGTAAGCGACCACCGTTGATATCGCGGCAAAGCACAACACTTTCAAGTGAATTGAGGACATCTTGAGCGAGAATTGCAAAAGTTTTTATATCATTTAACCTGTATAGTAAGCAATTTTATGAGGTTGATTTTGGGTCTTGCTACCAAGTTGATGATATAAAATATATAATAATAAGAGGCACAGGCATAATTTCTCAACCAAAAGCCGCCCACTCATCCCGATTCATAAATTCTTTCTTTCCATCATTTACCAATTCCGCGGCTTCAGCCTGGTATTTGCCCGGCAAACCTTTGAGAACACCAAAGTAATGACAAGTTGATCATTTCGTTCACCAATAACATCACGCCACGTCATCGACACATCCAAACCTGTATACACAAACGAAATTCCCTAAACAAGCTAGTTCACCCTTCCACTGAATTGGACCAACTTGGGTGCACTAACCATACAATATAATAAAAAGAATCAAAATTTTGGACAAGAAAGACCGGAAAATCTAAAGGCCACATAAACTTGTGGCTGAGAATTAAACTAATGTGCTGACGTGGCATACATCTCCTCGTTTAAACGGATCAAGAGCATAAACAGCACACTACGTTCCTTGCCAACAAAGACCGAGAAAACAATCTACGAATTTTCTCGCGCGTTTTTCGCCTGTTTGGTCTTCGAGAAAATGCAGGAAAGTAAAGATCCTGCCATCAAACTCTTCGGTAAAAACATCGGTCTGGCTTCAAATGGAGAGATTCCGGTTGCACCCAGAGACGAGTTGGCTTCTCCTGCGGCGAAGTTAGAGTGTAGTAAAGAAGTCGAAGAAGAAAAAACAGAGGAGGTATGGTTTATACAGTTTAGAGAAGCATCTGCGGAGTGTTTTACATGAAAATTTTCAGACAACCCATTTGTTGAAAATCCAAAGGAATTCATGGGTCGGTTTTATTTTCTTACTTTTTATATTTCCTTGGGATGGCAATAAACTAAGCACACGCAGTTTCTTCTTTTGTTTTACCTTCTATTTTTGGAGATTTTGTTCGGAAACCGTTGATTCTGTGTGTGTTTTGAGGTGGTTTCATTTTGGAGATTTTTTTTTTAATAAGGGAGTTTTCTCATTAAATGGTTAATTTTCTCCCTTTTTTTTGGGTTTGATTTTGGTGTCCTAAAAGAAATTGATGCAACTCTAAGCTCATTTTTGTTTTTCTTTCTACTCGACAAGTTGAACTTAGTGGAGAAAATTCTCCTGTGTGTTCAGTTGGATGACAATTTTCCAGTTTTTATCAGGGTCTTAAATTTTTTCTTTATTTTTATTGGTAATCAATAAAAAAAAAAAAAAAAAAAGAAATCTCTTTGATGCTGTCTCTACAAAATTTTTGGTTTAAATGACAATTTTCCAGTTTTTATCGGTCTTAAATTTTTTTTTTCCTTATTTTTATTGGTAATCAATCAAAAAAAAAAAAAAATCTCTTTGATGCTTTCTGTACAAAATTTTGGGTTTAAATTTCTCTTATGTTGACTGTAGAAAAGTTGAACTGTGAATCTGGTATGAATAGAATGAAGGTTTAATTTTATTTATTTATTTTTTTAAAAAAGTATGATTATATCTCTAAACAACTTAATCATTTTATTCCAAGTCTTGGAAATTTGATTGTTTTGCTTTCAAATTTATGGACGTGAAATGGTAATAAACTTTTCAGCCAAAGTTTATGTGGTTAGTTAAGTTGAGCAGTCATGCTGTTATAAATGTGAAATGGAAGACCACAATTTCTAAAGTCAGCTTTTTGCCAAATCTCTGTTTATGCTTTGTCAAAATACTTTTCAATTTCGTGCTTGTTAACCAATCAAATCTTCCACAATTGAGAGCTTGAGGGATTTATGCCCTTCATTTGTTTCAATTTCCTAATTATCTTATTACTTTAAAATTACTTAAAATTGTTTATTCTTAGTGACTTGGTTTTGCTTGCATTTTTTTTTTTTTTTTATCTTTACAAATTTTTATTTCTGTCATTCCAGATCATAGTTTATAAAAATACCCGATATCGATGCAGCCCAGCAACTTAATTGTCTAATATTTTAGGAACTTTTGTGGCTTTCCTCGAGTGTGTCGCAAATTAATTGCGTATCCAGACAGAACAGTTGATAGAAATTTAGAAGGAACATGATCTGATTAATCAGAAACTTCAGTGAAATGTTTACAAAGAGAAGAAAAAATAAAACAAGGTTCTACAGAGGAATCATCATGTTGAAACAACGGATTGTTTTCTTATGTTATCTATACCTGTTCTTTGTTGTTCTTGTTATTCCGGTTAAGCACATGGTGAAAGATCTCAATACATCACACCATACTGTGAAAGAGAATATGTTCATACCCTAATACTATAGTATTTTGCTACAGTTTCATTTTCATATCTAACTTGAAAAAGCAACATGTTAAATCTCAGGATTCTTCAACAACAAAAGCTACTGAGACTACACAACAAGATGATACTCCACCTCCAAATATAGAAGAGTCAACAAATTCTGAGGAATTGTTGGAGAATAATGTGAACCCCAAAACACCTTCTATAGATGATGAAACTGCAAAATCAAAGGCTTCCAAATCTGAGAAATCCCAGAATGATGTTTCCAACTCACAGGAGAAGACCCTAAAGAAGCCAGACAAAATACTTCCGTGCCCTCGCTGCAACAGTACAGACACAAAATTCTGCTATTACAACAATTACAATGTTAATCAACCCCGCCATTTTTGCAAAGCATGTCAAAGATATTGGACTGCGGGTGGTACCATGAGGAATGTGCCAGTGGGTGCTGGACGTCGCAAGAATAAGAACTCTGCCTCGCAGTATCGTCACATCACCATCTCTGAGGCTCTTCAAGCAGCTCGAATTGATGCTCCAAATGGAATAAGCCAATCAAATTTGAAAAGCAATGGCAGAGTTCTCAGCTTTGGGTTAGATGCACCTATTTGTGACTCCATGGCTTCTGTATTGAATCTTGCAGAGAAAAAGGCATTGAATGGTACACGAAATGGGTTTCATGGTCTTCAAGAACAAGAAAATCGACCAGTTCCTTGCAGAGGTGGAGAAAATGGTGATGATTCCTCGAGTGTGTCTTCTATCACAGTCTCAAATGCTGTGGAGGAAGGACGCAGAAATTATATGCAGGAACCCTTTATGCAGAATGTTAACAGTTTTCCATCAACAATTCCTTGTCTTCCAGGTGTTCCTTGGCCTTATCCATGGAATACTGCAGTACCTCCACTACCAGCATTTTGTCCTCCTGTGTCATTCTATCCAGCAGCAATTTGGAATTGTGAGATCCCAAGCACTTGGAACATTCCTTGGTTGTCTCCCCAACCTTTTCCAAACCAGAAGGCTCCAAGCTACGGACCTAATTCTCCAACATTGGGGAAGCGTTCAAGGGATGCAGACATACTTATACCAGATAATATTGAGAAAGAGGAGGCATCAAAAGAGAAGAATGGATGTGTTTTGGTTCCGAAAACCTTAAGGATTGATGATCCAGATGAAGCTGCAAAGAGTTCAATATGGGCAACACTTGGGATTAAAAACGAAACTATTAGCAGGGGAGGGATGTTCAAGAGCTTGCAACGAAAGAGTGATGAAAAGAATCAAATGGTTGAAACTTCCCCAGTACTGCAGGCAAATCCTGCTGCTTTGTCTAGATCAATTAACTTCCATGAGAGCACTTGAAGCTGTTGGAGAGACTTGTATACTTTGTTTCTGAATTCAATGGCTTCATTACACCGACATTACATTACACTGTAGATAATGACCTAATTGACAGAGAGATTGGGATAAGTTTCTTCTAGTTCTCTACGGGATGGAAGGAAGAAGCCCCGGTCTAGTCTAGTGGCAACTAATTTTCTTCTTGCAACATTAGCTAAGCACAGGTGCCTGCCTTTTGATATGCTGTTTATTGGTTTTCTGAGATTTGTGTTTATGTAATGTATATAGGTGTTTTTTTTTTTAAACTCCATATATATATAATGTGAATTACAGTGATAAGTTTCTTCTCATCATACTGTTGCTGTCGCTATGATCTAAAGAATTCAACAATGTAGAAAGAAGTTGTTTCTTAAATTTAATTCATATAAAGGTCAAGTAGCTTTCATTTTCTAGCCCAAGTTCAGGACCAAGGAATCTACACAACTTGCAAAAAGAAAAAAAATATATAAATAGAATATTCAGTAGCTTTGGTTATGGAAATTTAATTTCCCATTGGACTCTTCCCTTCTCTTATCTGCTTGTTGGTTTTGGTCTATATTCTATTCCATTCTATTCTATCATGGTACATAAAATAATAATTTATTATTTAATTTAAAAGTTTAAACTTTAAAAATAAGCATCCGGATAATTTGCATCTAGATAATTATATTCAAGGAATTTAATATTGTTTTTCTTGGACAAGTTTGATTTTCTTTAACAAAAATAATGTGAAGTCTCTTTTGATAAAGTATTAAATTTGGAAATTGATCCAAAAATTTAAATTTTAAAATTAGAGTCAAGACAATTGTATTTAAGTAGATTAACATATTTTTGTATTGTATTTACAACAATAAGAAACACTTTAGAATTTTACTTAAAACGAAGTTAAGAATAAATGAATTAAAGAAGAGTAAGTGCTTCAAATTGAATGATCAGCTAATTCTGCAACACAAGTATTGGCAAAAACGGGAGACTCATAAATGGCAATAGTAATGCAATTTAAATTGATTGACTTGATTTGATAAGTCAAAATCTGGCACATGAGTCCAATTTAGATATTTTGTTTCCACCACTGGAAGCAAATACAGTCCACATTTTATGCATGAGTTGTTATTGGGACCCAAATTTAGCATGCTGCCACGAATCCTTTACTTTTTGCTCTTTTCTTTTTGATGGAAAGCACTAGTCTACTTCTTTACATCCGTCCATGCATTTTGAATATTATCCTAATTAATTTCAGCAAACTGTTTCATTCCAGCCATTTGCCCACATCGTTTCCCAACCCTGTTGAAAAAAGGGGAGAATACAAATTATTTCTTAAAACTATATGGTTATACCATAGCAAAAGCAAACTTTCAACTAGTTGATTGTAATATCAATCTCAAGTGGCAAAAGTTTTACCAAAGTTTCAGTTAGTCAATTGTCATATCAATCTCAAGTAGCAAATTTTTGGTTTGTTTTTCATTTTTTACCAGAAAATTCAGGGCTCACATTTGGTTCCAGAAAACAAAATTCAACGTTGCAAAATAAGTGTGATGATTTGGCTATATTTTATTTAAGAAGTGCTGAAATGTTAATGACAAAACAAATCAACGAGTGCTTCATCGAAGCACATGTGTTTGCTCTTTCAGTGTTGGGGAGATTAAGATTACGAGTAGAATTTTGTTTAATTAATAGAGCTAATGGATGAGTTTAATCAGGAATTTGACCCTTGTAATTCCACTAATCTTCGTATATGATAAACTAATGTTTGTTAAAAAGCACTTGTGCAAGAAATTATGGCCACTTATCAATGTTGACTCCGTTGAGAAAAATAACACTTAATTAGCGGAGAGTCAACGATCTTCCACTAAAACTTATCTCTATTGCATATTTTGGTCTTTCTCATATATTGCTCCAATCAAACACAGCCACGAAGTGGAGGTTCAAAAGCCACTTTAACTTGCAATGCTTTAACTTCTTGTAAAAGTTTCTGCTGATTGGTCAAGTCATGCATTCATATATACAAAAAAAGTTAAAAAGGAAATTTCCAATTTGATTTTATGCTTGAGAGAGAGATTGGATAACATAATAAAAAGGTCAGAAAGCGTAACATCTTCTCTGGGTGGGATTCACGCGTGTATGGCAACAAGCATGAGGTGAAAATGAACATATCGGAATCATTTATTTATATATTTCATTTAAGTTTGCTTCCTTTTTGTAACATTTGAATCAAAAGCAAGTGCCTGAAAAAGAAAAAGTAAAAGAAAGTATGGATGCAAAGCTCTTCTTTACAGCAAAAAAGAGAGAACAAGAAAAGATATGGTGGGGACTCGCGGGAACATCAACTTTAGATCAAAAAATAAAACAACTGGTATTTGCTTGCATATTTATTTGTGAATATAATGATCTGTCTATCTATGTTAATTTTATGGGTGATATAGTTGTGACTGGCAAGCCAATAAAAATTATTTTAATTAGATTTTAGCTCTTGTAAATATTGTTTATAACTTTTATGAGATTATATATTTTTATTTGAATATTTATTAAAAAATAATTTATCCCATACTTTCACTAGACAATACTTATTGATTATTTATATTGGTATATGCCTTAAGTTCAACAGTATTTTTTTTTTTTGGATATTTAAAATATTTATTTCTTGTATATCATGATATTGTCAATTTATATATCACTTGTTATTTTATTATTATTTATCTGTGTATTTAATAAATGTAATAATATTTTTAGAATAATTGGTTTAATTAGTTAAACGCTAATCTTAAATATTTTTAATCAAATATTATTGTGGATAAGGTAATAATAATGTATAAAAAAATAATAATATAGTGACTGATAATAACATATTATGTATTATAATATGAGATATCAAATCAATACATAAGTATAAGTTAATGAACTAATGTACTGGGCCGATTCATTATGAAAATACTACATAGATCGTTATATGAGGGTCATAAACAATTTTTATAGTAGCAATGATATATGTAATCCTTAGATTTGAGATTATCATGGCTCTGAACATTAAAAATAACATATTTTAATATTTTCAAATATCATCTGCAACAAGATATAAAGAAAGCAGTCAGATATGTCATAATTCGTGTAGAGAGAGGTATATGATCAAGATAAAATTTATCTCTCCTTTATAATGGAAGTGATATTTTTGAGCTCTTTAATTGAGTAAAATAATGAACATGTATAGTTGTATTTAAATAAATTAATATGTGATATTAATTATATTTATTTAAATAAGTCTACTCAAAATATTTTAAAAATATAAAATTAAACTATACGAGTGTGACAAATTTAATGCCTTATGTTTAATTATATGAAGGTAACAAATTTAATGTCTTATGTTTAATTGAAATATTTAAAACAAAATGATTAAATTACACAGTAACATAGGTAACGGATAAAGTAATATCTAATCACTAACATTTTTACCACTTGAGTAATCATAATGTATTATTAGATACCACTGACTACTTGTGATATTAAAATATAATTTAAAGTTATTATCAATATTACAAAAATTTATTGAATTGCACATTAAGACTGAAAATAATAGTAATATTAATTTATGAAGGTGAATTTTGATATATATATATATATATATATATATATATAGAGAGAGAGAGAGAGAGAGAGAGAGAGAGAGAGGGGGGGGAGGGAGAAAGAGTGTAAATTTTTTATTTGTCTAGGACTCATTAGGCTATTTGGGTATTGAATTTAGTTAAACTTATAATGTAAAAATTGAACAAATTTGTTAGTTCATGCCACATTAAGTAGATTGGTTTTAAAAAAAAACCCAACCTAATTGTTTAGGTTTAAACTAAAACTCTAAAATAGTATTATAAATATATGTTATTTTGTATTTTTAAATGGTGCTAGGATTTTACTTTTACATATTTTTTTTAGAAAAGAAAAACTCAAAAAATAATTGACACTTTAAATATAAGAACTAACACTCCAAGCTAATTTTCGGTGGTGTAGATATCGTAAAAACGTAAAGACATTCAATTTGTATTTGTAGTTTGACAAGTTGCCTAATATAAAAGTATGGCAAAATCTATTGTGTTTTATATATATATATATATATATATATATATATAATATTAGAGTTTATCGCATGGGTCCTGATAAGTAAACAATTTTTTAAAAATTTTTTCATTGTATATATATTCTGGTTTGCTTACAATATAATGTAAATCAAATCATGATAGGATCCTAATAATAAGATTAATTAATTGATATATTATCTTTTAAATTATTATTGGTCATAAGACTTTATAGTAGGAACTCTATAGAATTACCAAGACCATTACATTCTCTGTATACTCGTTGAGAGAAAGACAAATCTCATTAGCCACTTGTGTATAGATATAAATAAAAATGTATAGGTGCTTCTTAGAGAATGAGTTCATGTAATTGACCCACTACAAGAACACTTAAATGGTAGTTTTACTTCATCAATGGTTAGTTATTGGCAACAATAATGTCGTTGATTCTTTGACCTGAGGCCCCATGGTCATTTTGTGTGAGAATTATCATACTTAGACATCAATTTATGCAATTCGCAAATTGGGATTCTTTAATAGGATGGCTATTGCATATGATATGAATGATATGAAGGTGTATGAGTGTACAAGATGGGATTTATACTGTTATTCTTTATAAATAGGGTGTCAAAAGGGTTGGGTCTCAAAAATTAAGCTACTGACATGGCTCATAAGCTCAAGCCCAATGGATTGTGCCAATCTAGCTTACGGGCTATACTATTTATTAAAAAAATATTAATATTTAATTATAAAATATTGTGAAGCTACAAATGCCTTTGATACCTCTATTTATAGGAAAAGGATATGTTCTTTGTTAATGATAGAGTTATAACTCTATAAGTATTTGGCTAAATCAGCAGTGTGAATTAATAAGGAATTATTAATATCACCTACAAAGTTATGGACTCAACATTTATACGTATAACATTAGATATTAAGAGTTTGAAACTAGACAATGCTCCTAGTTTGGTAAAAATGTTAGATGACAATAGGAATAAATAATACAGTAATTGATTGTAAAACATTCATTTGAAGTTCTTAAACATTTAACTGTAATACGAGATCACGATACATTGTTAGATATCAATCATGGTTGGTGAGAAAATTATTTTTCTAATTATAAAATAACTAATGACATATATAATTAATAGAGTTTAATTAGTCAAACAAAATTCATTTCTATGTCTTCTACCATCTTCTAATGAAGTTATGAGAGCACACACAAATAATAAATGCACCGTTGTTTAAATTTTGAGTATTAACTAAAAGGAGTTTTTTCTTTATTTCAAAATTAGTGGTCTTATGGCTTTTTTGTTTGTCTTTATTGAACTAGTTTATTTCATTAGTCTACACAAAATAAAGTAATAGTATATTTGGCTTGCTTTGTGCGGAACTTGCCTATATTTGATAAACATCATATTTGTAGGCCAATCTAATCCAATCCAATTTATTTGAAACGATACAATCTAATACATACTAAGGTAACTTTAAAGAGTAAGCTAGCACTTACATTAAAACTATATTATGTCTTATAATAAAGTTCACAATTAATTCTAATTTTATTACATGATATAATTTAAGGCATCAGATATCTTAAAATAAAACGAATATTTTTAAAATAGAGTTGTGTTAATTAAATAATAATAAAGGTGTCTTAGATTAAGACAAATAGTTATCTTAGAAGATAATGTTTAAACTTATTCCAAATTTAAATTATTTAAATTTGTTCAAAAAATATTTAGTCACATTATCTAGATAATTATTTCAAATTATCTTCTTATTTAAAATTAAAATATTTGATTGTAATCTATTTTCTTTTAAATTTTAATTTTTTTTTTCACAAATAAAAGTGGTAAAGTTGTCATTTTAAGAAAATAAAAAATTATCATAAGAGATGATTATATTTTTGATAAATATTATCACAACAAATGATTATATTCTTTAAGAAAATAAAATAAGATTTATCATCTTAAGAAAATAAATGAGAGTTATTATAAAAGATGATTATATATTTTAGTTTTTTTCGTAAAGTGAAAAAAAAATAATAAAAATAATAGTGACTAAAAAAAAGAAGAGAGAAAAATTGTATTTGTTTAAGCTACAGTAAATTTAAAAGTAGAAATCATCACTTAAAGAAAATGTATAAAGTACTCCTCTTATTAGTGTAGACTGATATAGATAGTGAGGAATGCCTTAAAACTTCAAAAAAAAAAAAAAAAAACCAAGATTAACAAAACAGTAAAGTAAAAATTAAGTTATATAATTACTCGAGATAATTTAATACTCTTTCATTATTATTAAACATATAAATTTATTTTAAAAAATTTGAATTGTGTGTCATACAATAGATTTATTTGAGGGTTTTTTTTCATTATAATTAAATTTTAAAATTTTTATTTCTTATGTGTATCAAGAAATCCATCAATGGGTGGGACTACAAAACATATTGTATATATACAATAAATATATGAAAAGTGGAAGAATTTTATTAAGAAGAAGAGATTTATTACTTATATTAAGAAACCATTGAAGTACAACAATTGTACCATATAGTCACCACAATCTAGCATGACTATATTTTTTTCTCATAAAATAAAAGGAATAGAAAATTGTCCAAAAATTAGAAAAAGAAAACAATTGTACAAAAATTTATTGTTTTGGAATTGAATAGCCATTAATTGAAAACTTGAAATATAGTGCTCAAAAATTAATTTTGATATAAAGAATGGATGTGTTGATAAATAAATTACTATGCATTTTTTACTTATCCTCACTCATACATATTATCAATTTCTCTTCATGGTTAGATTGGATTCATAATAAGATCATATGTTTTACTTTGCTTAAAATCAATACCATTTCATGAATATTCGCTTTGGATTTTCTTAAAGGAAAAGAAATAACCTATCAAAATGTAATAGGAAAATAAAAAACCACCAAAATGTAATTGGGAAAGCATTAGTCATAAAAATTTTACTTGGTTCACTTTAATACACAAGTTCAAGAATGTTATTATATTAACTTGATTCTTGGTTATAATAGATTAAAATATGTAATCATTGTATTTTAGTTTATTCTATTTTAATAATAAGTTTATAATATTCAGTGATCAATTATGATTAATAAGGTTAATTTATTTACCTTGTTGAAGCTATTATCTTTAACTATAAAAAATGTAAGCATTAAAAAATATTTTCATTCATGAAAAGACATCTCTTGTCAGTTTCAATTTTATCTCTTCTTCTTGTATTTCTACATGGTATAAAGTCATTTTAAAGGTTTTCTAGTTAGTTTTCAAGTATCACACAGTTGATTCTTATTTTTGAAGGTGTCCCACTACTTTTATTTATTTATTTTTGAAGTTATTCTTGCTTGATTTATAGTATTCTAATACCAATAAAAATTTCCTTGTAGTATCGAATTCGACCAGTATCTTTTTCAGCCTAATCTAACACCGAATGCACCCACTCGTGTACTTGAATATCTTATCTATAGTTTTAATGCGCTATTGTCTATTTAACTGGTGTTACACTCAATTTAACCCTAACTCTAATCCAACCAATGAAGCCAATTCAAACTTTAAATACAATTTGATTGCCAAACCTACTAATACTCTAATCTGACTATTGTTATTTTGGCTACCATTAACTACCCCTTTTGTTTTTCACAATGATTCTTGCTACAACATTTATTATTGCATATGAGGATTTTATCTTTAGTTTTTTACTATCTCCTCTTTTAATAATGTTATTTATATTATAAATATTATTTTGGATTGCACCAACTATAATATCTTCACCCAACAAATGTCTATGATTCTCATTAGTTGTTAATTCTAATATTATGTCATTGGAAACAAAGAAAGAGCTTACGAAAAGAAAAAAATAAGACTAATGAGGCTTTTGAGCAATATAGAGAGGTTTAGAAAAGTTCTTATTTTTTAAGATTACATAATTATTTATTAATATCTTTGTATCATTTATTCAAAGTCTTCTACCTACATTTTAGATGTAAAATTGATTGTGATTTTTTGGCAAACTAGCATAATTGCTCTGTAAATCTTGCTCTTCAATTCAAGTTTGAATCTAAATTCTACAAAATATGGCAAATACCTAGCTTGTCAATCCTTAATTATCATTTCCAAATAAGCAATATTTAAGAATAACTTTTTTAAAAACATATATTCTTTATGGATATTGAGTATGTAAAACTATTTGCTACTTATCGAAAAAAACTAACATATTTATTCATGAATGATAAGAATTTGAAATGAGTATGAAACACCAAAAGCATTTTTCCTACATCATTTTTAGAGACAATGTTGGCAAGACTGTACAATTACTGCAAGATGAAAAGGAGGCCTAGGAATAAGGAGTGATATCAAAAACAAAAATGGCAACATCAATCAAATTAGATTGGGGGGAGAGAGGGGGAACGAGGGCAGCACTATAATCATAGGTTATAATCCTAGTTGATAAGATACTATTTTAATAAAATTTCATTTGAATTAAATAAAAATTCAATACCTTGAATCAAGTAGGAAATGTATTGCTTTTGTTGATTTATTTTCTTTCTAATTGTAAGCAATTTGACTATTTAAAGAGTTAAAATTATCAATAAAAAAAGGTAGAAAAGAATTTTCATCTCAACCTTGTATTGTATTTTAGGGTTAAGGCACCTTGAATTACCTTACTAAGAGGATTAAGATCTCTTAAAATATCCTAAAAGAATTTTATTATCTTGCACAATAAGAAAATTGTGAAAAAAGAATCCAAGAATTTTTCCTATCTGCTAATATGTTATAAAGTCTATTATTAAATGACTTCACAACTTGGTATCAGAGCCAGACATATCCAACCACTATCTTAATAGATTGAAAAATAAAATTGGCTCATTAAATGAGGGTCAACAGTCATTGTAATAAGAGATAAGAGTTGTCTAAAAGTGACTTATGAAGCATACCAAAGAAATGATCATTGTGCTATCCAACCAAATTCAAGAAAGATCATTTATTGATACAAGGATGAGCATGATGAAGTTTCCTTAAACACTCGAATAAGGGAAAATGAGCCACTAATAGTAGCAAATCTATTGCACCAGAATTAACCAAGCTTGATTTTCCTTGTTATAGTGAATTGGAGGATCCAACAAGGTGAATTTGTAAAATAGAGCAATTTTTTAAATTTTAAAATACAAAAAAGGATGAAAAAATGTCAATGGTAAGATACCATTTGGAATAGGATGTTTAACTATGGTATCAACAGTTTAGGCAAGAAGTTAAAGCTAATTGGGAATCTTTAAAATTAGAGCTACCCTTGCATTATGGGCCTTCACAGTTCCAGAATTTTTTTGGTGATCTTACCAAGTTAAAGTAGTAGGAAAATGTGCATGAATATCAATTGAAGTTTGAGTAACTTCTACATAAAATTGGGAATCTTTCGAATGAGTAGCAAGTAGGTTGTTTTGTAAGTGGATTGAAGGAAGCAATAAAGGTTAACGTACAAGCAGTAGGTTCAGTAACATTATTTAAAACTATAGGGTAGGCTAGACTTTATGAGTCAAAAATTCAATACTTACAAAATGTGAAGGCACTGGATTCAAAAATATTTTCTACTCTCTCAACTTTTCCACCCTTACCACCACTTATTACTTCAAAACCTTCGAATTCCATCATAAAAAAGCTTAGTCTAACTAAACTCAAAGATTGGTGCAAACAAAGGATTCAAAAATATTTTCTACTCTCTCAACTTTTCCACCCTTACCACTACCTATTACTTCAAAACCTTAGAATTCCATCATCAAAAGGCTTAGTCTTACTAAACTTAAAGATCGATGCAAACAAGGCCTTTATTTCAACTGCAATAAGAAGTTTTCAATAAAGTATTACTATAAAAAAATTATTCTTGATTGAGGGCATTTTTTCACCAACTAAAAAGAATGATGATGAAATAATGCAACAAAAAAAAAAATTAAGGAATTTTCAAAAATAAGTCTCCATGCAATCTTAGGAATGATAGCCCCACAAACTATGAGATTGAAAGAAAAAATTAAAAATCTCACAATTATCATTTTGGTTGATTTTGAAAGTACCTATAATTTTCTAACTTCTAAACTTGCGGCATCCATGGAAATTCAACCAATTAAGAAAAGGACCTTTAAAGTAATTGTGGTGGATAGCAAAAAAATGACCAGTGAAAAGTTGTGTAAAGGTATATCCTTAATTGTCCAAGGAATTGAATTTATATTAGATTTTTATCTCTTACCTATAAAAGGATGTGATGCTGTTTTTAGCACTCAATAGCTAAAACAATTAGGCTTTATTATTTGAGAATTTAAAGAGATATGGATGAGATATTTTTGGAAAGAAAAATCTATTGAGTTAAAAGGCATAAAAGGACCAAATAACAAGTTAGCTAAGTAATATAATTTAAAGAGAGGTATGAAAAAAGAAAAATGTGCTTATCTATTATAACTGAGTGCAATCCAATTAGCGGTTAAACAAGTTAAGATAAGTCCTACAAAACTAGATTTACAACATTTACTTCATCTAAATTCTGTTATTTTTAAGGAACTCAATAACTTACCACTCAAAAGGCAAAAGGATCACTGTATTATTTTGAAGGAAAGAATTGGCCTAATCAATGTAAAGCTTTATCGATATCCTCATTATCAAAAAAATGAGATTAAAAAATTAGTAAATGATTTACTCACAACTAAAGGAATAAAGCTAAGCACAAGCCTTTATTATTTACCAATATTATTAGTCAAGAAACATGATGGAACATGGAGGCTTTATATTGATTATCGTGCTCTCAATGACATCACCACTAAGGATAAGTTTCTAATTTCAGTAATTAATGAATTACATGGGGCCAAATTTTTTACAAAGTTAGACTTGCGATTGGGTTATCATTAAATTTGGATGAATGATGAAGATGTGGAGAAAACAACATTTCAGACTCATTAAGGTTATTATGAATTTTTGGTCATACCATTTGACCTCACAAATGCTCTTGCTATCTTTCAAGCAACAATAAATAAGGTATTTAAAGACTTTCTTAAAAAATTTGTTTTAGTCTTTTTTTAATGATATCCTTATTTATAGTTATACTTGGGAGGAATACTTAGATCACACGAACTAAGTCTTGCATATCTTATAGGATAATAACTTTCTTGTCAAAAAAGAAATATGTCATTTTGGACAATAAAAGGTTAATTATTTATGTCATCTCATTGCTGATCATGGCATGGTTATGGACCTTATAAAAATATCTGCCATAGTTTCTTGGCTAAAACCTATTATTTTAAGATAATTAAGAGATTTCTTGTGTCTAATTAATTATTACAAAAAATTCATTAAAATATCGTAGAAATAGCCCAACCTTTAACTTAGATATTCAAAAAGGATGCATTTTAACAGAGTCCTTAAATTGAGATGACTTTTGAAGATGTTAAGGCTACCATAGTTACTGAGTATGTCCTTACGATGCCTGATTTTTCAAAGCCCTTTGTGGTGGAGTGTGATGCTTCTAGTAGTAGGTTAAGAACAATCTTAATGCAAAGAAGCAAGCCTATTGCTTTTTATAACCAAGCATTACATAGAAAAAATTTAACCTTGCTAACTTATGAAAAAGAATTATTGGCATTGGTTGTGCGGTTTAGAAATAGTGTTCTTATCTTTTGGGAGCAAAGTTTATTGTGTCAACTAATCAAAAAGACTTCCAATATTTGTTGGGGTAAACTATCACTATGTCTACTAAGCAAAAATAAATGGTGAAGCTTATGGGATATGATTTTAGAATTGAATACAAGATGGGACATAAGACATGAGAATATAGCTGCATATGCTCTTTTGGAGCTACAAATTAATGCTTTGTCATCACCAATTCCAAATTGGTTATCTTCTATAAAGGTTAAAATTGAAAGGAGTATTGTATTGCAGGAACTTGCCCAAAATATAGTCGAGAATGAAGTGGAGGGACCTTGAGTATTAAAAAATGGTATTATTTTCTTTAAGGAAAGAATTTATCTATTAGCAAAATCAACTTTTATTCCTTTTATCATAGAAGAATCTCATGCTAGTACACATGAAGGGCTACACAAATCATTGCATCAAATTCGTTCAACATTTTATTAAAAAAGAATGCATAATCAAGTGCAAAAATTCATCCAAGAGTGTAATATATGTCAATGCAGCAAGGTAAAAAATTTTAAGCTAACTGGGCTTTTAAATCCTCTCCCTATTTCAAAAAATGTATGGACTGATATCTCTATGGATTTTGTGGAAGGATTGCTGAATTCGAAAGGAAAATTTGTTGCCTATGTAGTCATTGATCGTTTTTCAAAATGCAACCACTTTATTACTATTTCTCACCCATATACAGCCAACTCTATTGCTCAAATATTTTTTGAGCACATTTTTAAATTATATGAGATGCCAAAAAGCATTGTTTATGATCATGATCTAGTATTCACTTATGTTTCAATTGAATAGGATTAAGTTCAATTTCAGTTCAACTTTTCATCCTCAAATAAATGGTCAAACGAAGATGGTGAATTGTGCGATAGAGATGTATTTATAAAGCTTTATTGGAGAAAAATCTAAGGAATCGATAATGTGGTTACCATGGATAGATTATTGTTATAACACCGGCATCCATTCTACCACTAGGATGACTCTATTCGAAATTGTTTATGGCTGTGAATCACTGTCATTGCTAGCTTAAGTGAAACTACTCTTATTACAGTTTATATTATTAATCAAGTACCATCTCTCACTATCTTAAAGAAACTCATATTAAGTTCTTTATTAAAAGGTACCTAATTGTTCCTTTCTTAAAGTTTTTCATTGTGTTCATTTTGACTTACTTCTTATAATGAGCATACTAAACTTGAACCATGTTTTTGTCTTTATTGTTTCTAGGGTTATGAATAGAGTATAAAGGTTATCAGTGTTATAATACTATAATACTTTAATCACCAAGACTTTTGTTTCATTTTCTCTTAATTTTCATTAAACCTTCAATTAATGTTCTTCTATAAATTCCTTTTGTTAAAGGTCATAAGAGCTCTTCTAATTCCATCTCAATAACTATTCCTGATTATCTGCTCTGTGTGTGCGTGTGCGTGCATGTGTGTGGTCAGTGAGGGAGTATTGAGTTTGTCAATAAACAAGACTAGCTAAGCTTTTAGATAAAGCCTAGACTAAAAATTTATTGGTGAAAATACTTTAACTATTTTTCAATTTACAAATTAAGCTTTATTGTTTAAGATTTTAAGATTGAATCTCCTATTTAATTTGGATATAATATTTTGAAACAATTATGTTAAATTTTGTTACAGTTTAATTGTATTAAGCTATAAAATCTTGAATAACTAATTGTCAATTGAACATCATTTTTTTTTTTTTCATACTATTGGTGTAAAAATTTGTTACATTATTGCTTTTAATGATAATGTCATTTTTCAGAATTGATTTTGTGATGGAAACTATTAATTGCAAGTGGAATAGATTCCAAAATTAATTTTGAAAAAATAGATAATTACGTTGTCATATTTTCCTATTAGAAAATTTGGTGTTATAATTCCTAATTACCTGTTAGGATTAAAAAAAAAAATCGAAGTGTTTAATCTGATTGATAGAGCTAGAAGCTTTACTCGCATTTTAATCCTTGATCATTTTAGTTGTATTTAGAATTTAAAATATTTTTCAGATTCTTGTTCTCTTGTCATTTGATTTATTTTTTTTTTTAAGTTTCTTACGGCGTTTCTTTTGACTCCTTGAACTTTATTATAACACCTCTTAGTAGTTTGAGCTAAATTCAATTTTAACCCTATTAACGAGATAGTATTAGGTAAGAAATAATATAAAGCATAAGTTTTTTCAACAACTTATGAAGGCGGTAACTTTATTCCCTCTTTAGTTTTTTATATTTATTTGAATATTTTCAGTTTTTAATAACTTTATGCTTGCATGTGTAAATATAAAGATATTTTAGATATGCTTATTTGTAAACCTTTGCAAGAGTTAAAATGTTTTCTTTTAATCTTTTGGTAGATTTTCCATCTAATCCCAAAAAAATGAGTTAATATAAAAATCAACCCACCCTATACGTATGATTACCTCTACCCTACATGCATAACCACACACTTATGCTTTCCAATAAACACTCTCCAACTTGATTTTATATTAGGGATGGTGCATGTATTTTTCATATTTCATGGTTTAGAGGATGAAAACCCTCATGTGCACATTAGAAAGTTTAAGGAAGCACTTGTAACTCTCTATAGTCAAAGTATTACAATATGTGTTGTGAGATTGAAGTTCTTTCCTTTCTTTTTGAAGGATAGACTCAAAAAGTTAGTTGTACTCACCAAGACCATGATCAATAGGATCATGGAATGAGATGACACATGATTTTTTTAACAAATGCTTTCCTTAACATAAGACTGGTGCTTTAAAAAAAGTAGATCTTCACCTTTGCATAAAAAAGGATAATAAGATTTTTTATTAGGTTTGGGAGGAATTTAAGGAGTTGTTGAGATGTGTCCTCCTAGTAGATATGAAAATTGGAGCTTTATTAGTTATTTCTATAAGGGATTTACATCTAAAGTGTGTAAATTCATTCAGGTGATTTATAATGGAGAGCTTTTGAAAAATAAATCTAAATAAGACCATAAAATATTTCAATGTGCTTGTAGAAAAAGTTTACACTTAAACCAAACATAATGCTCTTAAGATTGATAATAGGTTACAACTTATTAGAAATCCAAATAATAAAGGAATTTACCATCTTAGGGAAGATTGAAAGACATGGCTACGCATGTGAGTCCTTTGGATTGTGTTTCATATGTGGTAGGATAGATTGCCCAGCTCAAGAGTGCTATATATATGCTAAATTAAAAAAAGTGTATAAGGACCAATGCAATGCCTTAGATATGTACAAAACACCATTCACCCTTTTCTTATAAACATATAGTTTAAGTGGTGAAAGCACTTAATTTTTGGTTAGAAATCTGACCAATAACAATATATAACACAGCCCAAGGTCATATGCCCTTTTTAAGACTCTAAACTTTTACTAGTTATTTAGTGAATACCTTACATACATACATTGAGGCTTAAAGCAAGACTAATAAATTTGAATTTTTAATCACTCAAATGGTGGAAGAGAACAAATAGGTGAGGAATTATATTTCTAAATTGACTAGTTCATTAACCATAAGTAAGTGTCTGAAGTTTCCATTATAAGCTTAACCAATCTCATATGCAGCATATGGCACAAACCTTTAAAAGGTAAATGCCATAATCACTCAAAATAGTAAGGCCATAAAAAGAACTCCTAGAAATATGAACACTAAAGAAAGTTCAAGTGTCAAGATACTAGATAACTCAAAAGATAGTACAGTAATGGTAACTCCAGCTAAGGTGCCTATTCCCAAAGTTCTTAAGTGTACCTAGAATGTTGTTAATCATAATGCTAAAATTTTAGAAAATTATGGTAAGTTTAACATATTCCTATTATATGTTATAACTGAAGTTTCTACATATGGTATGATTTTTAAATATTTAAGCATAGTAAAAAAGAAGCACCATATTCAAATAATAACATTTTTAACTAAGTGTTGTAATTGAACAAAGAATCCAGCCAAAATACAAAGATCCAGGCTATCCCACCATTTCATGCATCACAGATAGTCATGAGCTTGGCCTTACTTGGCCTAGTTGTTAGTGTAAATTTTATGCCATATTCAATTTACTTATTATTTGGTTTGGGTGAAATTAAGACCAATTTTGTTGTGCTTTAATTGGCAAACTATTCAATTAGAAAACCAAAATGGATAATTGAAGTTGTTTTTATCTAAATTGATAAGTTTTACTATGCTATTCATTTCTTAATTTTGTACACTTAGTCAATTATTAAATATGACTATAAGATTCCTCTTATATTAAATAGTCCTTTTATTACTATAGTTATTGCACTTACTAGTTGTAAGAAGGAATTGATGAAACTTTTCTTTTTTTCTTGGGCAACATAACATTTGAGGTCAATATCTTATACATTAGTAAGTAACCAAGGGAAGAAATCAAGTGCCAACAAACCTACTTGATAGATGCATTTATTTAAGAAGAAGAAGTGTTGATAATTAACCATGTTCCTTTTAAACACTTTCTTGTTAATTCTAAATTTTAACTTACCATTCATTCTAATGTCGTTGTCGAAATTTTGCTACTTTTGCTAAATTGCATCACTAAACTTGACCTTCTTTTTCAAGATTATGTGTGATGCTAGGGATTATATTGTAAGTGTCATCTTTGGACAATGAAGGAAAAATAAATCATTTTTTATTTACTACACTAGTATGACCTTGAATAATGTACAAATGAATTATTCTAATACTAAAAAGAAAAAACTAGCCATTGTCTTTGCTTTAGACAAATGGTTCACCTATCATTTTTTTCACTGACTATCACTTTTAATTAACTTCTCAATAAAAAAAGAATTCTAAGGGGTAACTAATTAAGTGGATTTTGTTTTTAGAAGAATTAAGAATAAGAAAGGTGTAAAGAATGTAGTGGTCGAACACCTCTCAAGACTTATTTTATGGATAGCATCAATGACATGTAAAATATTTGGCTACATGTTAGATATTAGCAATTTAGAGCCTATAAGACAAGGATATTCTTCCATGAGTTAAATAATTTTTATTAGGATAAACATTTTCTTTTTAAATATTACCTTGACTAAATTATAAGGCACTACGTCCTTGATGAGATCTTTATTATTTTAGAATTTTGTCATCTCCAAGCTTGTAAGAGGGTCATTTTTCTATAAAGAAAGTCGCTGCAAAAATTCTACCATGTGAATTTTTTTAACCTACCTTGTTCCTTGAAACTAACACGTATTTTCATTTTTATTATAAATGCCAAAAGTTTGAATCCTTTTCTTAGTGTAATATTTGAACCAAATTTTAGTTGATGAAATATTTGACTATTAAGGCACGGACTTAGAATCATTTTCCTAGTGTAAAATGATGCCTTTGAACCTAACCTTAGTTGATGAAATAATTGACTATTAAGGCATAGACTTTATGAGACCTTTTCCACCTTACCTTTAGGTAATGTTTACATAATTCTGGCCATAGATTTTGTATTTAAATGGGAAGAGATAGTAGTTTGTAGGACTAATACAACAAGATGGTGATAAAATTTCTTAAAGAAAAGGTGTCATCTTGATTAGATATACGTAGTGTTATCATTAGCTTACGAGGCACCCACTTTTATAACTATTCTTTTGAGGCTCTTATGAAAACATATGGAGTTGTTCATAAAATTTCTATTGCTTATCGTCCTCAAACTAGTTGCCAAGTAGAGCTAGGTAATAGGAAAATTAAGCAAATATTAGAAAAGATAATGAGCCGAACTGCGAAAATTGGTTGTTAAATCTTAATGATGCACTTTGGACTTATTCAACAGCATTTAAAACTTCCTTGAACGTGTCCCTTTACAAACTGGTTTTTGAAAAACCATGTCATTTACTAGTTGAACTAGAGCATATAACATATTTAGCCCTTAAAACCTTTAATCCAAACCTAGTGGAAGTTGGTAAACTTAGGAAATTACAACTAACTAAGCTTTAAGAGTTGCAAAATGATGCTTACAAAACTTTAGAATTTACAAGGTCAATATGAAATGCTTCATGATATAAAATATTCTTAAAGAATGTTTAAACCAAATCAATAATATTACTTGTATGATTTTAAATTGCACAAGCGCCCATACAAGCTTTAATTTAAGTGGATCAAACCCTTTGTAGTGAAGCATATTTTTAAAAATGGGGCAGTATAAATAGAGGATCCTAGGGATGGTTGGGTCTTTAAAGTAAATGGTCAATACCTAAAAGTCCTTATTGATAAACAAGGGCCTGTGGTTGAAGGCATTCCACTAATAGACTCGGTCTATCTAATCAACCCTACCCTTTCAAGTATGTTTTCTTTGTTTTCCTTTGATTTTTTATTATTTTTTAATTTTTTGTTGATATTTTCTTTGTTTTATTCTTAGGAGAATGTCATTTTAGTTTGCCATCTCTTATACTTATTCAATTATCTATGTCATTATCAAATGTATTGTACCCTTTTGTGGGATTATCCATTAAATTGTGATGGTTAAACATTAGGGATAGTGTTTTGTTTAAGTTAGAGTGAACTATCTAGTATTTTACATATGATAGATTTTTTTCTTTTTTTTTTCTCACTCCAAATTTTCATGAAGTGATAATCTCTTTGCACGTGAACTCTCACTTGCAATTACACGCACATCCTTTTACATGTGTGCTCATTCTTAGGCATAACCATCTTAGTGAATTCAACAAATTCATCTTGATAAATATTTTGTGGTATCCACAAGATTTTTATTGCACTCATCCAATTTTTTTGGTAAGATGGTGGCTTGACACATGTTCATGAGAACTCTTTTGCTTAAGTCACTATATGTGAGTTTTGGAAAGATTAGAGTTAACACATGCTGAAAATTGTGATAATCATTCATTGATTTCTTGAATTGGACACATCTTTTGAGAATATCAATATAGTTAATAATATAATGGTGGATATACTTGGGATATGATGAACGTCAACTTAGGATTAATGTCTAACACTTTTAAACTAACCCTTTTAATTATAGATCCTTAGTAGCCAACTCAAAGTCAAGGAACACATGTTTCTTTCCCTTCATATACCTATATTATGCATACCTCTTTACATTGGAGTATAGCCTATACGCTATTCTTTTCAATATGCTTTTCTTCCAATGTACACCAGATGTGGAATACTTATGTGTGAAAAATAAAAGCAAGGGGAAGAAGAAGAGTTACTAGGTGTTAAAGTGACAAAGTGATATGTACTTTTTCATTCTAAAAAAATTAAAGAGAGAGAGAAGAATGCATTATTTGATGATTTGAAAGGCTGAAGAGTACATCAAATAAAGACTGCAATTTATGGTGATATTTAGTAAGATCCCTAATGTGTGTACTTTGGAATTTTTTGTATCCTGTTATTTCTTCTTTTTCATATAGCCTAATCTAAATCACATTGCAATCTTTTTACATTAATTGGTCTAATCCCAAGTAAGCATATGGAAAGAATGGTCATATTCTAATTTGTTAGTGTTCCTATCATATATCAATGCGTGCTTGTTACTTGTTTGTAAGTATTTTAATTTCTCTGTGTTTGTGTGTACAGCAATTGTCAACTCCATAAAGAGAGCCTTGTATGAAAAACTATTTATACCTGTGAATTTATGATATTAAGCCTTTTGTTGCTTGAGATGTTCTTGATTTTGCATGTGTTAAGGCTAGTGTTAAGATGGTTATGACTTTGAACGCACACACATTGTACAATGATTGGATGATATACCTAGCTTACCAAAATAATATGCACATATATAATCTCTTCAACTAATGTATTAATTCAACTTTAATCTTTCAGAAAGGATAGATAATTTTTTGAATTTTTGTTACTGTAATGTTAATTTACTTTAATTTTTATAATTATATTGTAAGTATGAACTCCATTTTATTTAAAATTAAATTCTACTAAAATTTTAAGTTTTATAAATTTTATTTTTAAAACTCAATTTTTTTTTTTTAAAATTAAATTCAACTGAAGTTTTCAGTCCTATAAATTTTATTTTTAATAAAAAATAAATTCTACGGTGTTCAAAGAAATTGTGTCAAGGATAAGCAGGAGCCGCTGAGGAAGTTAGAGGAAGCTGGTGCATGAAAGAAGTTCAAAGGGCATTGTTCAAGTTGTGCTTATGTGGAAGATCATTAGTTGTCAATGAGCTGTCAACTAGCAGGAATGCTGAGTTATTAATAGAAGTTGCTAGGTTTGTTATTAGGAAATTTCTAACACGTGAGGTAAGTTGGTTAGGTAATCTTGCATTCTTGAATCTTGTATATAAAGCTATCCTTTGTATTCATTTTATTCATTGAATAAAGTTCTCAATTTACAGGGTAAATACAAAACTTAATTTTCTTTCATTTTCCTTGCTACCAAACAGCATACTATCTCGGAATCTAAATGAAACTCTCGTATACAAAACCCATTTTCTACGTTAAAAAAAATGTTTGCATTTTCAAAAGAAAAAAAAAAAAGTAGAGTGGAATATCGGTGCATTGAATTTGGAATTCTGGGTTGGGCAGAATTTTTGAATTAAGACAGAATGTTGCCTGCCAAAAAGAATTGCAAATTGAAATTTCGGGATTCGGTGAATTTCCTAACGGACACAACTACATGGCAAAATGTCAATGAAATATTGATTTCGTTTAAGGAAGCTGAAAGTGGAACTAAACCACTAATTGTATTTAAAGTCTACAAAAAACGTATTTGCACGTAAATCGAGTTGCATTTCTAAACTAAATACCTAATTTATTACTTGACGGGCTAGAAATTTTAAAATAAATCAGCATATATTTATTATTTTAAGATCTCACAATAAATTTTTCTTTTTATTCGTGCATATGTTTTTAACATGTACATTTTAATTCTTACAATATAAAATGTTACTGCATCATGATTAACTATACTATACTATACAAGTGTTTAAATATGATATTATCATTTGTTAGGTATCTTCCTATGCATCCATAATTGTATAAAAGTTCTATTTTATTTTATTAAAGTGATATTATTTATTTTTTTTCTATGTTAAAGAATTGTGATAAATTTTTATATTTATTTATATAAATTAATATGTAAAATTATATTATTAATTTTATTTTTATTTTAATAAATTTTTATTAATTCTCATAAAAATATAAAATTTGTGACAATAATAAAATATTTTGACATCATTTTTTTTGTGAAATACTATTGTATATTAAAATTTTAGGGAAAAAAATGATTTTTTTATTATTTTAATTTTCAAAAAATAAAAAGACAGATAGTGTCAAATAAAAATACTCTTGCTTTTGTACTTGTCAGTTATTTTAGGATCTTTAAAATAAAAATAATAATAAAGTATTAAACAATGGGGATTATTTTTGACCCTATGGTCAATTGTATGACTAGGAATAAGAGTTCCAGCTTTCAATGGATTATCTATCTGTCGGTTACAATACAATGCAACAGCCACTTGTCATCATGTGATTAGACACAAAATCCAACATGGCAAGATCTTTCATGTCAATGAAGATTACAAACATCTTCTTACCTGGAAAATTGACGGGCCCCACAGTATCTTTCATGTCCAACAAAAACAAAGAAGAGATTTACGGATATTGTCTCAAGATAAAGAGATAAGGCTTCATAGTTTTCATTGGCTAATCCAAAACCCAGAGATGCATTTCAGCCGTCGGATCAACAAATCGACCCACTTTCGACGACAACCACAAAGTGCAGCTACAAAATCATGCCCATAGCATTCCATTTCGATTATTAACCAGCACTTGCGGAGGCCAAGGCTCATTATCTTCCAACGGATTTTCTCATCGTAAAACATGACAACCGTTACGACACAAGCATCGGCAGCCGTGTTCAGGCCATGCGCATCCAAATCCAGGTTCCTTACCGGTTCTTCCGGTAAATTAAATAGGGAAATGTCATTTAAACCAGTGACAAATTCCAGCTCAACCAATTCATTCAAAGTTGTTGCCAAGAAAGGAGAGTGGTTACCAGGATTGGCTTCGCCAACTTACCTGAATGGCAGGTACGAAACTTTAAAATTCAGTGTGTGTTTGAGTTGTGTGCTTGGGTTAGCAGCGAAAGCATAATCATTTTTGTTTTGCACATATAATTTGTTAATTCGTGGATTCGATTGGTATCCAGTCTTCCTGGTGATAATGGATTTGACCCACTTGGTATGGCTGAGGACCCAGAGAACTTGAAATGGTATGTTCAAGCTGAGCTTGTGAACTCGAGGTGGGCAATGTTGGGTGTTGTTGGAATGATATTGCCAGAAGTATTCACAAAGCTTGGAATAATTAACGCTCCTCAATGGTATGATGCTGGGAAAGCTGAATACTTTGCATCATCGTCAACCCTTTTCGTTATTGAGTTCATATTGTTCCACTATGTGGAGATTAGAAGATGGCAAGACATTAAGAACCCGGGGAGTGTCAACCAAGACCCAATTTTCAAGCAGTACAGCTTGCCCCCTAATGAAGTTGGATACCCTGGTGGCATTTTCAACCCTCTGAATTTCGCTCCCACACTTGAGGCTAAAGAGAAAGAGCTTGCCAATGGTAATAACTCTGGACTCTCTTACTCTTTCAGGAAATTTGTTATCTATTTATTTATTTTTGTGTTCTTTTCTTTTTGTTTGGTAGTATATGGTTGGGCCAATGTATGTTTCTTTGTTTCTAAAATAAAATATGCAGGGAGATTGGCAATGTTGGCATTCTTGGGATTTGTGGTTCAATACAATGTGACGGGGAAAGGTCCATTTGACAACCTCCTGCAGCACCTCTCAGACCCATGGCACAACACCATTGTTCAAACACTGAGAGGTTAATCAATCAATGGAAATATGAATTTGGATCCTGTTTCTTCGTTTTGAAAGCATCAATGGTGGTTTTTAGTGAGATTTGAGCATCAATGTAAACATTCAAAGTTTCTATGTACAGGGAAACTAAGATTGGCATTTATATTATAATTTAACCTTATTTGCCCCCACATACTATACTAGTAGAAGATTAAATTTTCAAGCAAGAATAACGTGCACAAAGAATAGATACAACACCAACTACTGAAAGCACCCATTTAAACTAAAACTATTGCATTACATTCACTCTCTACATATGTATAATGTACACCTTGTATGCATTGAAATTCATAATGAGAAACCCATCCCTGTTACAGGGAACCCTGCTGATAAAACGCAAGAGATCAATTAATCCTGTATGATTGATTTAAATCCTATTAAAAGCTAGCATATTTAACACACAAAATGACCAGATGGACATCAATCCATCTCTTACTTTTCTCTTCATATATCACAAACTTCATCTAGTAATTTGACAAACACTACCAAACACAGAAATGGTTGTCCTCCAAAGTATAATGCACGCTGACTTCTCAGCTATCAGTCTTCTCATCAGGTTAAAACCATGTTTGACTCGTGAAAGTTGATTCTGTCGCTGCGAGAAACATAAAATATGAAAAATAAATCTTCGGGACAGACAAGTTTCAAATAACTAGAAGGGCACATTTCATGCATGCAGATCAAAACAGTCGACTTTATCTTTAAAATAAAATGCAGAACAGTGGCACTTTATCTTGATTGGAACACTTGCACTTAATTTTGATTTTGTGCAGAGCCATATTGCGGAAACCAGGAAAGGAAAGAAAAAAAATAATCTTTCATAAGATTGCTACGAAAAAAAAAAAAGGCATATACATCATATTGAGACACACTGGATAACTGCCATAGAAACAACAGAAAAAATCACTATATCACATGAAGATGATGATCAGCTATTTAGCTTTGAGAAGTGGATTGGAAACGTCTGGTGATACTAAGAAATATGTTTTTGTTAAATGATAGAAAAACAAAGATCCCCCAATTTGACAAGTCGACCATTTACCATAAAGGCTCAACCCAAATGACAACTGAGGTGATACTATGAAACATGTTTTTGTTAAATGATAGAAAAACACAGATCCCCAATTTGACAAGTCGGCTATTTACCATAAAGGCTCAACCCAAATGACAACTGAAGTGTATCTGGTTGATAGGCTAATATATTTTAAATTCATTAAATAAATACTCCAATAATCCAAACCAGTATTTGCAATTGCCACCGAACGAAGAGAATTTTGGCATTACATGTCGTAAATGCAATTTAATAGAATCCTTAGCTGGTGGTAGGAGTTATCATCAAACATGGCAATGCTGCAAGGCCCAGATGCTGAAATCCAATCATGATGGCCATTGCCATACGCGGGTCTGGGGAGTTAAAAGTTTCCATTGACTTGATAAATGGCAGGATTTCTTTGCAAATTCCTCTCAACATCAGGCTTCAACTTCCTATCAGCTATCAAATTCAAACTACTAGATGGAGGGTATGAATATTACTCTCCAAGATGCAGACTTAAGCATGAACTACTAACTCATTCACGTTGCCACCTCCATGCCCCATATCATCAACTTGCCCTGAATTACCAATCTCAATTTCTTTACCAGCACACAAGAAACCAGAAGAGCCAGGAATGAGGGCATCTTCTGAAGAGCCCATATCCCTGCATCAACAACAGACAGAAAAAGCAAACTGCAGTTGTCTGCTACTCCAGTAAATAATAATAAAAGAAATAGCAAATAGATGCCAACATGCTATATGACTAGAAGTACTGAATACACCAGTCACGAATTTAAAGCTAAAAGACAATTAAATTTCAAACTGTTTATACGTCAGATGTACGCTCACCTTTGAGGCATGAAATTTAGCTCATTGGGTACCAACATATGTTGACTGTCATCATTGGGAAGCCATGACAGAAGAGGCCTAGGAATAAACAGTAATATCATGAACAAAAATGGTAAGATCAATTAAATTAGACGGAGAGACCAACACTATAATTATGGACTACAATCTTAATTGATAGGATACTATTTTAATAAAATTTTATTTGAATTAAATAAAAATTTGATACCTTAAATTAAGTAAGAAATATATGTTTTTTATAGATTTATTTCTTTTCCAATTGTAAACCATTTGGTTTTTTAAAAAGTTAAAGTTATTAATAAAAATGGAAGAATAATTTTTATCATAATTTTGTATTATATTTTAGAAGTTAAGACACCTTAAATTGATTTATTAGAAAGATTAAAATTTATCGAAATATTCTAAAAAAATTTTATTATTTTGCATAATAGAAAAATTGCAAAAAATTGATCCAAAAAATTTGTCTATTTGTTGATATATTTCAAAAGGTCTGGCACTAGACTGACTTTAACAAAATTCGGTTAATTGACTCTCTAATTGAGTTTTCCATCAGCCCAGGACGTTCCATGCTGTCAATCTTACCAGGGTTACTCCAATAGCTAAAAGAATGAAAAATTACAATAAAAATAGCATTTAACAAAAATCAATACACAAAGCTATTGCTGACACGCGTAACCTTCATGTTTGTTCAAGTGTGCACGCTTGCCCATGATATAGGAGGTATATGGAAGTAGTTAGAAGAAAGCTCAGAGGAATTAAAGCGAAAAGTGTCTCAACAGATGCTGGGCAGTTGTAATAATTCTATGAATTCTCATGGACAAAACTGAAAAGCTTTTATATAGTACATTAATCTGCTAGTAGGCTGTCTAGAAAATCAGAAAATAAAAGTGCCAGACAAGGAAAAGTGGTCTTCCTACCAGTGTAATATTTGCCCTTGCTTAATTTAGACCGCCAGCTTTGCAAGAGCTCGGTTCTGGAAGAAGACTCTGGAGTATTTCTCTAACAAACAATGAATTTCTATGCAGTATGTAAAATAAGAGGGGATATAAGCCATCAAATCCCTCAAATGGTGAGTGCTTTTGTGTGGATCCATGTCTAAAAGTTATTTTATCTATCAAATAATACATCGAAATGTTAATTACATCAATCCAGTGACAGTTAAAAGTGTCAATCCTTCAGACATATAACAGTTGACTGACAAGAAAAATGAACAATCAAAAATTGACTGCAATATCTTCAGTCAAATACAGATTAGTAGATCATCATAATGAATTCAGTGTTCCTACTAGACCTAATCTGATTGCAAAAAGAAAAATTACTGAAAAACAAGCAAGCAAGAGTTCCAGTAAATATAGAGACATCAGAGCACAGATATATACGTTTTCATGTACTAAAGTTTGAAACAATGGAGCAATTGATCATTTCGAATGCAAGAAACTACAGGTTATTTGCATAGCATTTCATTAAAGTTATATTTTCATAAACAAAAGATGGATGATCTAAAAATTGCAGAGTGATTGTAGCCCATTGCCACTAAAACATGTAGTCCCAAATCCAAAAAGAATACTTTTAAATCACAACACGAGAAAAAATTTTAAATCACATAAATGGCGTGCATCATGTTCACCTATTGCACATGTTTCTCTCCTTAACATTATGATCTCAGCAACCAATAACAGAAGAAAAACAAAAATCTTTAATAACAAAAACACCAAAGTTTCACCTCATTCTTTGGTGAACTTCTGTAAGTTGAGCTTGCAAAGCCCTTACTTGATTAGTCAACTCCTACCCAAAATAATTTACAAACAAAATTATTTTACTGATATGTACATAAACTTTAGAATCTTAAATCATCATAAATAACAGCAATGATGGTAGAATTTGTACCTCGACTGTTTGAGTGCTGCAAGAACAAATTGAAGGGCTATTCAGATTCTTCACAAGGTTTTTTAACAAAAGTCAACAACTTGACAGAACTATTCAAAACCTTGTACCCAAAAAGTCTTGTATATTTACATCATGGTCCAACTTCTTAAAGGTTTTCCTCAGTGCTTGTACTCTCAAGAACACCAAAATGTTCACATCAATCGGAACATAGAGTGCTGATAGTTCAATCTACACTCAATACTATAACAGCAATCGAACGAAAGTTCTAAAAGATGGGCTGCAATCAATCTTACTTCGAGGCTCTCTAATTTCCTTTTGCATTAAATGGAAAAAAATGTATACGTTAAGCTATTATGTGTACAAAATTAAACTAAAGTAGCAAACTATAAGAGCCACGATTTCTCTACAAGTTTCGACATACCTTTTTGCCCTTTCCTGTGGAGTTAATTTAGAAAATCTAGAAATAATCTCTTCAATAATGCTGAAAACATAAGAGATGCAGAAAATTACCATATTGTAGAGTAAAATATTTAAATCCCATAATAGTCAAATTCAACTTTGGTTTCTAAAGATGTTTTCTTTTTGACCTTCTCTGTGAATATAAGTAAAACTAAGTAAAGCTTATAATCACAGATCCCAGAGATCAACAGAAGTAGTTACATTATTTCAATACAGCAGGAAATTAAACAATTATAAACTCCAAATTTGCTGAGGCAGTCCAAGAACTTGCCATTGAAATTGAAATTCTAGAAACATGGACCTTGAAAGTAAAAATAATCTGCTTGACTTTGATCATTATGCTGCCATGTCCCGTAATAAAAAGTCATAGTTTTACAGTACTATAATAAAGCTACTCTTTTACATGTATTCTTCCTTCGGTCATGGCTCTCTATTCCAATACCTAATCCATTATTTTATTTTATTGAGGTTAACTAAATGAGATAAAAGTAAAATATGACAAAATAAATGGTTCTAAATAAAGTTCCAGCAAAAGAATAATAAACCATTGTATATTTTAATCTAGGAGTTAAAAGATAAAATGGATCTTATCGTTGTATTTTATGAGTTGTACATTTCACACAAATATACATGCAAGACAATATCCACAATCCAATCTCTAAAGGCCACCAAATTTAAACATCATGTCACAGAATGTTAAATTGCCATAATTACAGATGCTGCTTATTTTCCTTCTGTCTATCATTTTGTGTAATCAGCTGCCTTTTTATTTATTTATTTATTTATTTTATTATTTTGGGAAAACTTCAACCATGTGAGACGCCTCACCTATACTCGTTTGCCAAGTGGGCCGTTCTTTCTCAAGACATAACATTCTGATATGTCTAACTTGGTTTGTCCAGAAAAAGAGATGAATAACAAGAATCAGTAGCTAATTGTGCTATATGTATGTATAAAGGGAAGAAGAAGAAGATTTTCTTTCTCAAATAAACTTTGGTACACTTCCCGTTAAAAGTGCCTAACAAAAATGGCATACATTTTGCAAGGGACACAAAAGTAAGAATCCTTTGGTTCGTCATAATATATTAAACAGAAATTGCAATATGAAGCTTATAGTTTAAAAACACAAAATGATAGTTTCTTTATGACAAAGACATGCCAACAGATCAATCCCAAAATTTGGAGCAAGAACATGGATTCAGCATCTTATCAACACACTTCCTCCATCACGTCACATATTTAGGCCCATTTTTTTGTGTTTCTAAGCACATGTAAAGGAGGTAAGCGAGAATAATATTAAATGATGCAATAACTAAATTATATTCAGCAACAAAAATAAAGTTACAAAATATACAGTACAATTTCTATAAGCACATTTTCCATTAACTGAAGGTAAAACTATTGACATGATCACAGATGACAAAAAGCCTGCACAAAGAAGATATCATGCGAACACTTGTCAAAAGCATCAATCAGTACCAGGAAAAAAAGCCATCCACAAAATCCTATGTTAAAACTAATTTGAAGCTTTATGCAAGCTCTTCACTAAAAAACATACCATTAACATCACACATAATGATATCCAATTGAACAAATTATGCATAATATTTGCTATTTAAAGCACCTGCGCTGTCCATGGAATATTGTAGGCCGACCTGTTGGAGAAAACATGAGAAGGACAATATCTATGTCACACAATATCGACAATTCCCTAGCTTTCTTCAATATCCCATTTCTTCGTTTCGGATAAGTCACTTGCCGGTTGCCAGTACTCTCTAACCTCTTTATCTTCAACTTAACCCTTCCCATCCTGCATATTAGATTAGCACGACACTTGGTTCTCCCATGACCCAACAATTGTCTTGAATTCTCCAATATCCAAAATTAATTGAATTCTTCCGAAACGATTCCTTTTCTCTTAAATGTAAATTTACTGAATTTAGTGGTGTAAATATAAAGTTCTTCAACTCAAGCTCTTATCCCAAGCAGTATCACTAGATAATCAAATGCTTTTCACCAAAACTTCAAACCCAAAGTTTGCAAAAATGAAAAACGATAGAAAATTCGAAATAGCAAATATAAATAACGTTGGACATATCAAAAACAATTAAATTTGGCAGAGACCGTTCGATAATGCTCGTATAGAATAGACCCTCGCAAGGGAAGAAAAACAAGTAGACCAGCTCCTCATGAATATGAATTTGGCTTAAAAACTTTAAAAAAGAAACAGAAAAAAATGACTAGGCTTACAAATCAATCGAAATCCTCTAACACCCACCGGGAAAGAAAACAAAAACTGAAATTAGGAACCCGATTATCTAAGCAATGAAACAGAATTTAACTTTAGCAAAACAAACTACGTAGGGAAAAAATAAAGGATACCTAACGAGAAAACCATAAAAAAACTGAGAAAAACGCA
Source organism: Khaya senegalensis (assembly GCA_032402905.1). Classification (NCBI taxonomy): domain Eukaryota; kingdom Viridiplantae; phylum Streptophyta; class Magnoliopsida; order Sapindales; family Meliaceae; genus Khaya; species Khaya senegalensis. The sequence continues at coordinate 4,242,847 of CP135535.1, forward strand.
GCAAATTACATAATTTTTTTTAAAAAAAAAATGAATTCAGCGAGGAAAGAAGATATTTGGAGGAAATCAATAAGGAGAGAAATGAAAAGAAAATTTAAATAAAGGAGATAAATTAATAGAAAAATTAAACGAAGAGAAATGAGTAATAGCTTAGAGAATTGTCACGGGGGCTGAGCTGTGATTTCGGTCGTTAAATTGAGCGGGCGCCGGACCAACCAACTGCAAATTTGTGTGCACAGAGAAAAAAAAAAATAAAGTGTCAAATGGGCGGTTAGATTTTGGTTTCATACTTTCCGACTCCCAAGAGGCTGTATTTCATAATTGGTTTTGCCTTCGAAAACAGAACTTTGAAAACTTATCAAAATAATTTTGTTTCACCGTCAGTTTATTAATATAACCTCTTTTAAATCATTCTCAATAATTTTGGGCACATCTACCTTGCACGAATGACCAATTCATTCTAATTTCACAAAGCACACTTAAACTACTATCATTTCATTTCGACTCAAAAATCAATTTTGGCAAATCTTTGGTGAGGGTAAAACCAATGAGTTTTTCTCCATTTTTCACCCATTTTTGCTTGATGTCATGAATCATTGTCTACGTGTTTTGATTTTATGTTTTAAAATTAGAACTTGTTTCTTTTTAGGAATTAAAATATTAAAAATCAAGCATCACAAGTGCTCAAAATCAAGCACAGATCTGTGCTGAATTGAGCGCAAATGCCTAGCCAACCATAACTTAATATTAAAATGGAGGAGCACTTCCATGCCTAGCCGACATCATTATCATGACATGGAGTCGATCGATCAAATTAGAATGAAGTTGAACACGACGTAAGTTGAGTTAGTAACGCAAACTTACTTAGGCCACTTTATAGACATCCAAAAATTTTATTTTTAAGGTACTCTCATCCACCATATGCTCCTACACAATGTACATGTGGATGATGACAATAACAATAAGATGAGGTTCCTCTTTGGCGAACATATCATTTGTTTCTTATGCATCTAGTTTGGCATGACCTTCTGGTTGGACTTTGACTCCTTCCTAGTTGAGGATATTGTTAAGAGTACTCGATTAAGGGATACTTACTTTAGTTGTGATCTATGACATTATCCCAGAGGACATAGATATGATCTATGGTGGGCTTAATTTTTCGAGCCTTCTTGACACCCATGCACTGCAATTGTCGCCATTTTACATGATAGATAGGTTATTTTTAGGGGGAAGGTAGGAACCATACTCATTACTTGTTGAATATAATAGCCGATATTGACCAATTTAACCTATAATGTCCCTAAACTATTTTTATAAATTTTGGTAGAGTTTTTTCTTATAAATTGAATATTTTCTTATAATTAGAACTTGCAATTGAAATTTTAACACTTCTAAGTATATTTTTCATTTCATCAACTACCATTCAATATTCAAATATTAAATATCTTTATACGATCCAAAATTATACAATTATTATCCATATTTAGACATATAAAAGTGTAAGAAAATATAATAAAATATCTTCTAACTGAAAACCCTCAAATCTGTTGCAATTATCATCTCTAGCATTACTAGAATCTGAAAAATAAGGATGAGTTAATATTCAGTAAGTATTTATATGTAATGAAAATTTTAAGATAAAATGAACAAATTAATTTATCTTTCTAAATTCCAAGAATGTTTAAAAAAATGATATCTTAAATTTTATAATTTACTATTAATTTTCAAATATGATGCAGTCAATATCATTCTATTATAAACAACTTCATAAAATAATTACATGTACTTTATAGACATTATTTTCAGAGATTGTCATTCTATTAATGATTAAAGTACTTTTAGAGCATCATATCCAAGGACCGTTGTCTCACTTGATTTTCTATTTACTAATTTTTACAATGGGACAGAAATCACGTTTAAAGTTATCGGTGCTTAATGAATTAAGGTCATACCAATTCCACATTTAACAATTTTTCAATGAAAACAATAATATTTAATATTGTCTAACAAAATTACAGAAAATTAATTTTACTAGCTTTAAACAAATATTTCAAAATGAAGTTAATTTAATTTAATCACAACACATATATGTAATCAAAAAATTAATATGCATATGCTTAAATCTTAAATAAATTTAACACTCTACTTTTCAATTTTATAAAATCAAAATTATCATAATTACACATAAATGCCTACTTTGAATTCTAAATGATCGACCACTAATACTACATGCTATTACAATCTACCTTGTAAAATTATTTTGTCCTCAAAATTTATGTACCTATTTGAAATAATTCTAGACATTGCATTCGCATTTGATTCTTATATTTTTATAAGGTTTCTTCTATGAAGTTTGACTTTTAAGAAAACGTGATCACTTATATCAAACTCTAATGACCTTCTCTGTTGATCAGCATAACTCTTTTGATAACTTTAAGTTGTAAGAAGTTGTTGTCTAACCAACTTCACTTTTTTTGTAATTTTTTTTACTAATTCAAGGCTTATGAGTGAAGTTTCACCAATTTCTACCCAACATATAAGAGATTTACATGGTTTACCATACATTGCCTCAAAAGGAGTTATTTCAAGACTAAAGTAATAACTATTATTATGTGCAAATTTTACTAATAGTAAATGGTCAACCCAAGAACCTTGAAAATTCCTCCAAGCAGTTATAGATTTTTCATTTATAACAAAAGAAATTTACTAGCATTCTCCGCAATTTTCTACTCTAAGTATCTATAACTACATTAGCCTTACCAGTATGATACTGTAAAGTAAAATCATAATCTTTTAAATACTTCATCTACCTAATCTGCCTCAAATTAAGTTTCTTTTAGATGAATAAATATCGAAAACTTTTATAATCTAAAAACACCTTAAATCTCTCATTATACAAGTAATGCCTTCATAATTTTAATGCAAATACAATGCTAGCAAGTTCCAAGTCATGTGTAGGATAATTATACTCGTGTGTTTTGAGTTGGCGTGAGCCATATGCCACCACTCTACCTATCTGCATCAAAACAAAACCAAGACCTAAACGTGAGGCATCACGGTAAACTATATACCCAATTCCTCGCTCAAGAATAATTAAAACCAAAGTTAAAGTCAAGCATTTTCTCAATTCCACAAATGCATGTTCACTTTCATCACTCCACAAAAACTTCACCCCTTTTTCTAATCAAATGAGTTAAAGGTGCTACTATTCAAAAGAAATCATTCATAAATCTACGGTAATATCCTGCTAAGCCTCAAAAACTTCTAATTTCAGTTACACTCTTCAATCTACTCTAGTTTAACACTACTTTAATTTTAACAAGATCAACAAAAATTTCTTTTTCAAACACTACAAGCCTAAGAAATTCAACTTCGATCAACCAAAACTCATATTTTATTTGTTTTGCATATAGTTGATTCTCTCTTAACACTTACAAAACAACGTGTAAATATTGTTCATGCTCCTCTTTTGACTTAGAGTAAATTAAACTATCATCCACAAATATTACCACAAATTAATCAATGTAAGGATGAAAAATCCTATGCATTAAAGCCACGAATACCATAAGAGTATTTATTAGTCCAAATAGCATCACAATAAATTCAAAATTTCCATACCTAGTACGAAAAACGATTCTTAAAATGTCTTCATCTTTAACCCTTAACTGATGGTACCCATATCGCAGGTCAATTTTTGAAAAATATTTAGATTCACGCAACTGTTCAAATAAATCATTTATTCTAAGTAATGAGTATTTATTCTTCACATTCATTCGATTCAACTATCTATAATTTACACATAATCTCAAACTACTATCATTCTTCTTAACAAATAAAACATGTGCACTTCAAAAAGAAGTACTAAGTTGAATAAACCCTTTAACTCGTACTTCTTGCAACTGAATTTTCAACTTTCATAATTCTGCTAAAACCATTCTATGTGAAGTTATAGAGACAAACATATTACCCAGATAAGCCTCAATTGTAAAATCTATATCCTTCTTAAGTGGTAACCCAAGTAAATCCTTAAGGAACACATCTAAAAATTGATTGATTACATAAGTGGATTGGATTTTTGAATTACTAGGGTCATGACTCATTAAACTAGCCATCCATCCCAAGTAATCTTTGTTATTTTTATAGCCAACATAATAATAATAAGGACTATCCCTTACTCTTCCAACAACACATACATGTGATTAGAAAATTGATATGCATGTGCTTAAATCTTAAATAAATTAAACACCTTACTTTTTAATCTTGTAAAAACAAAATTATTACAATTATACATAAACACCTGCCTCGAATTTCAAATAATCTACCACTCTAGTCTTTTGTAGATTTATCTTTTTCCTTAAAATCACTTTCTAAATAAAATTAATAATAATATTTACTAACCCAATAATAACAAATAAAATGTATATTTAACAAAATTTTACTATCTGTAAATTGAGTATAATCTTGAAGTTAATAAAATAAATTCTCTAAAATCATTAAGCCATAATTATACTCTTGTAATAATAATAATAATAATAATAATAATAATAATAATAATAATAATAATAATAATAAACAAAAATTAAAAGATAACTATTTATGGGTGGATAAATTAGCAAGACTCCAAATTATTATTAATTTACAAAATGACCAATACTTTAATAAATTTTACTTGTGGCTTAGAATAATTCTAAATGATAATTTCAACCTATTTTTAGACAAATGTAGTGAATCAACTTTAAAAATTATAGGTTTTTTACAAAATTTTTCTTTATCTAACAAACTAATTGCTACAAAATTAATTATAATAATCATTTATAATATTCAATACATTTCAATATATACCTTCAATTATAATAAATAAAATATTTTCGCAGAATATCTAGTGACAATTATTAACAAAATACACTAAATCAAATTTTTATTTATTATTACACTTAAAAACCTATTTTAAACAATTTATAATAAAATAAAAATTTTAACAATTACTCATCAATTAAACTACAACAATTGTTAATTTATAATAAATTTATTTAGAAAAATATACTACTAAAAAAATTCTAATAATTGAATAAAACTAATTTATAATTGTAAATAATAACTAAAAACTTGCAATATAATAACAATTATTTAATACCTAAAATCAACATCTATATCTAACAAAATTAAATTTTGTATTACACCTTGATTGCACTTAAATCTCAACCAAAATTTTCTCTCAATCTTTCTTAGTTTCTTTATCTTCTAACTTCAATGCAAAAACAAGACCGATTACTACAATTTGACTTCATATGCCTACAACAAAAGTGCAATGAGCAACAATGCGAAAGTAAAATGGCCATTTTTCCTTTAGTAAATTTTCAATTCATTGTTTGTCACATGTACACAATCTCACCATTTTATAAATTCCACTCATGACACATAACTATCTTGTCCTTCCATGCATTTTTCATTTTATAAAATATTTGCATGTATTTTTCACTTAACACTAATATAATATGCTTATATATGCAATGATGAAGCCAAAAATCCACTATTTTTGTACACATGCATCATGCATGGACACCTACCAAAACTATTCTTAGTCTTGTCCTTCACTAAAGATTCACTCCAAGAGTTTCCACTTGCAATATTAATAATAAAATAATCATAATAAACCATTATCATAATATATATATATTTATAATAGTCAAAATGGATCCTAATTTTCAAAATAATTAATATAATAATACTAATATTACATGCTATTACACAACCATTATACATAGGGCAATGTAGGATAAAAGTATACTTTATAGTGCATGCAATACCTAATTCTTACACGCTATGGTAAGTACAATAATGATACACCTAATTTAAAAACAGTCAGTTAAAGTTCCAAAGGAAAGTATAATATGATAAGGATGCCTCACGCATTTTACATATTTATTCCCAAATAAGCATACTTAAGTTAAACTTTAAATTTAATATTGTACCTACCAATTTTTATGTTTTCTTTTTATCTATGTTGGACCTACAAGACTATATTTAGTGTGTAGGATAATATTATCTTTAAAATAAACAACAACATCCCACGTATCCTAATGTAGAACACATGGTAAAGGCATGTTTTGCGAAAATTCATACCTAAACACTCATTCTCTCTGGATTCGATAAATGCCTTAAATTTTGTTTATTTTAGTTGAATTCACCTTGTCATACATACATTTTTCCAATAACATATGTTTTATATAACCTCCTCAAATGCTTCTAGTTTTAGAATTAAAGCTGGACAAGATGGGTTAAACATATGTCTAGCAATTGTTAAAGATCATTGAACTCAAAGGTGATGACTCTCATGCAGGAAACATTAACACTAGTGCTGGTGATGCATTTAGATTAAATGTGCCATAAGTATGTTTTTAAGTTGCACATTCATATTGTATAATTTAGCAATATGTATTGAGGTTTGACACATATTCATTAGAGTACACACCTTTACAATTGTAGGCAAGTACAAACGAATCACTTCTATCTTTTTCACCCAATGGTCAGTAAAGACAATATCATAATAAATATTTTAGAAAGAATATTATGGCCCATTGTCATGTGTTGTCCAAAGATATCCAGAGCCTAAAATAGGATATTTGATATGATATTCAATATAAAACTTGTCCTTCAAACTCTAAGGGTAATTCAGTTGTTTTTGTACTTAAATTACATTTTCATGTATATGTATATATCATAACTAGTTAAAATGTTATTGAGACTAATTATTTAGTTTTATGAGTTAAAATTTTTTTTATTTATTAATTTTTATTTATTTATTATTTATTGAATTAGAAAATGATTTTTTTGAAAATTTATAAAATGAGGAAGGGTATTTCCATCAAATGGCCCAAAAGGCCTTAAAAACCAATTTCTTCTTCCTCCTCCATCCATTTTGACTTCCATCCATCTTTCCCTTCCATTTTCTTTCTTCTTTTCATCTCCCCCTCACTCATACTTGATTCTTTCTCCTTTAATTCTTCTCTATTTCTCACTTAAATTATTTTTTTTTTTCATATTCTCCTCACTTTTCCATCTTTTTCTTCAAAAGTTTCACTCTTTAGAAATTTACTTGTGGTTTTAAACCTTAAATTTAGCTAGTTTAATTTAACAATTCATTATAAGTTTATAGAGTTTCCATTGAATTTTGGTAAGGTTTTTAACCATTCTCAAACTTTCAATTTCTTTTACTTAGTTATTTTAACTTAAATGTTAAAATGAGTTTTTATGTATTATGGTTTAGTCTTTGAATTTAGACTTAATCTTGATATTAGAGAATGATTATAAGTTGTATGAGATTGAAAAAATCTTATTATGGGATTTTGTTTTATGAAAATTGATTAAATAGTAAGAGTTTTTGATTTTATATTCAATTAGGTTTTTTGTTAATACTGAGTTGGATTTTGATTTCAGATGTATTTTAAAACTTAATTTTAATTTAGAATGGTTGTATTTGATGTTTAAAAATTAGATTTAAGGTTAATTTCAACCCAATTTAATAAGGGTCAAATTTAGTGTTAATGGGGGATGAAACAAATTTTCATAAATTTCAATCTTTTTGTAATTTTTCTTATTCTATAAAAAAATAAAAACTTTTTGAACAAATCTTATTAGAGAAAAAGTTATAGTACTCTTAAAAACCTTTCCAACAAATACTTATAGGATTAATTCATAGTTTATTTGTCTTATCAAATTTATCCATTTTCTATTTTGCTCTTATTTCTAACTATACAAATTTTTGACCTAGTGCCATGGCCCTTAAGCTTCTATTTTCAAAAATTTGAAAGTATTGCAGTATAATTATTATAGTAAGGATACTATAGTACATTGCGACACTAGTAGCTTTGAGTCACAATGTTGAGCAATTTGTCCTTTAAATTTGAAATCTTGAACCATCTTCAAATTAAGTGATTTAAAAATCATTAAAAAATTTAAAAAGTTTAGTTTATTTCTTAAATAAAATATCTTTCATAATTTTAAACTTATTTTATAAAATTATTAAAATACCCTTAAAAGTCAATTTTGACTAAAAGTCTTACTATCTTTTATAAATAATTTTGTATAGATTCAAGTCTCAATCTATATCTCAATGTAAAAATTATCATGCATACATATTACATATTGAGGTAGATGAATATTTGAGTGAAGTTTAGATTTTAATAGAAGTACATGTGTATTTTTTAGGTGTCAGCACTTCAGGAGAAAATCTAAACTAGCATGAGGACTAATAAGGACTATACATACTTTCTTGAATTGTGAATGAATTGTGTGCAATATTTAATTAATTAGAGAACTATTTTGAATCGCATGTATTAGTTTTAATAAATTATTTTTAAATTATTTTGAGTTATTGGGATGCTAGGATAGTTTATAAATTATTTTCATTAAATAATGCCTATGAATTGATTGTTTACTATTACTTTGTATACTTATAAATATAATTATTTGAAATGGCCCTTGATACATATATATTTAAAAATACTTTGTTTTATAAACCTTGTTTATTGATAATGAGGCATTGAGCTTGTGTATATATGATGTATTAGTATTTGCTATAATACTATAAAAGTAACTTATGAACAAACCTTTGTAGAGTTCGCATAGGTGATAGGGTGTTAGATAGGGCTGGTATATAGGAGGATGTTGTTATGGAGCTCACCTAATGAAAGGTAATACAATAATGCCATAATTGTCACTACGTGTTTACTCTAACTAACGCTAATGAGCCATGCCATAAATTGATAAATTAATTTTATAAATTGAAATATGAATTAATTTTAAACACATATATGTTTATAATTTATCAATTGTATTGATTTTTAATATAATAAAACTTACTAAAGGTTTTAAGTGTTCACCCCAGAAAATGTGACAACTTAAAAAGGAATTGGCAAGTCCAATCTTTTGTAAAGGAACCAAACCTAACCCTAGATACATATTTTATAATTTACTTTTAATTGTATAATTAATTTTGAAATGATGTAAGATTCGTCAAATAAATGAACATAGTTTAAAATTATTTTAGTATATCGGTAACTGCAAACCTTATGAATTATATATTACTATATTTTCACTCACTAAATATATCTTATACTCACCCCTTACTTCACTATTTTCAAATTAGGTCTTGCTTTTGCTTCTTTGTAGTGATGATGGGTATTGTGTTATTGCATTTTCTTTACTATAGGCCCTTCGGCTTATTTTATATTCCTTAGGATCCATTGACAAAATATTTTAACATAGTATTGTGATATTTTATAATATATATATTTGATATTAATTAAATTTTAATTATTTTATAAGTGACTGTACTATAAGTGATTTTAGATGAGAATGTATATATGTATTTTATTTATGTGAATAGAGTGCATAATCCTTAAAAATCTTATAGGCTCTTAAGAGATATTCCATGTTAATAAAGCATATCTTAAACACATACAACATTTGTCACTTAACAGCCTTTGGGACAAGGCATGACATTTAGGGCCTAAAATAAAAGCTTAAATAGAATTTTAAGGACTTGAGACAATGGGTTTAAAGGATATCCATTACTTTTGAGCTAATGTTAACATATTATGAAGGGATTTTTGTGAGTGCAAGCATTCACAAGACTAGAAGGATCCTCATTGGTCACCTATCAACTTAGTACCACAAGTAATTATCATTAAATTATGTTATCTTCGTTAATCTTGACCAACAATGGAGTTTAACACTTTTGTTTTTATTGTGGTTCTTGATGGATTAGTAGGGGCATTATATTTGGAGTATTTATACTTAAAACTTTTATATACAAATGTTTGCATGCGTTCAATTCATGCATTGAATATAAAAATGTATAACAAAAATAATTTTTATAAAATTAATATAATAATTAATTCATGTTATGCAATAAAACTACTTAGGTGGTATATTTTGTAGTTATAGTGTGCCTAACAATTGTTTGTTTTAAATGAATAAATTTTTTATTTTGATGAATTGCCTGCATAGTAATTTTTAAATTCATGTTGTTATGTTGCTCAATTTTATTTAATAAAGAAATGAATATAAAAATTAATATGGAAGTATTGCTTGTTATTTGCAATTGTTTAGTGAAAACAAAGTTAATGTGTCCTTAAGTGCAAATCCTAAATATGTGTAGGATGTATTATTGTATAGCCTTATTGTGATAATTTGTTTACTATGATTATTAAATGGCCCCATTATGACTACCTTGATGTATAGCTCCCTAATTAATACAAATGACTTACTTTAATTGTTGGTGTTTATTTTAATTATATAATGTATGTTATTTTCAAATTGTAAATTTTTAAAAAAACGGCATCATTGATGATTTTATTGATAATGAAGATGAATTATTTTATATTCACTATGCAAGCTTTTTGTAAAACCTAGTTAAGGGAAATAATTTTATATTCTTATGAACAAAAACCCTATTCTTATTAAGTATTGATGTTTTTACTCACTCATTTCTTTTTTCTCGAGGTCAATTTTAGGGTGACATATAAAGTGAAGAGTAAGATAGTATTTTCAAAAACTTGGAGATACATCAAGTGAGCTTTCCAGCATCTTAACATCAAGTACTTCTCTAAAGTTATGGACTTGTATTTTAATTAACAAACTCTTAACTATGAGATGACACATGTTTTGTTTGGATCACTTTAATATTATCATATATTTAATTTAAAATATATTGGGCGATTATGTTTACTTGTAAAATTTTTAATAAATTTTATATTTTTATGTGTTTTAAAAGATTGGTGATAATATACCTTCTAATATGTGATCTAGGATTCAAGTTTTCATGAAGTTTTATTTTTTTGGTAATAAAACAATGATTTTTGTAGTTTTCCAAGATTTGAGCCTATGGTCTATTTGTAGCAGCAACTCTAGTTGACATTGTATATTAACCAAGACGTCCTTCATTCAAGCTTCTACAACAATCAATATGAAATTCAAAATTAGCCAAACAAGCAAACAAGTAAAAGGATCTTACTTTTAGTTGCTGAAAACAATAGTAAAAATATTTTAAGAAAAAGGAAATTTATATGCAGGTTTAAGTGTGTGTGAGTGTGTATGTGTATTGTGTAATTTTAATTAATGCTAAAATTATGAATATATAAAATGAAGTTTCTAAGAGAATCCTGTAGAGGTGGCAACAGTACTAATCTTAAAGCTTTGATTATGATCAAATTACTGGATATTAATATTAGTCAACAAGTGTGTAATCTCTATTAAAAATTGTTGTTTACCAAACTATAATTTTGCTTTATTTTCAAATCACGCTAGAAAAGCAACACTCCCAAACAAAGCTAACTTTAGTTCTCAAGCAAAGGATTTTGATAAATAATTTCTTAAAATTTAATAAGAACTTGATTTGGGCTAAATGGTTTCCAATGCTTAGTGATGTGAGAAAAATGACAAAAGCTCCGCTACCTGTTGTTAAAATTTGTTAAAAAAATAACATAAAATTGAGAGAACTCATGAAAGTTTTGATAATATACAAATAACCCATAACCTTTGAAAAATATACACAAATCCTCCAAATGAAAAATATTATTAGTTTTTTTTTTAAATTAAAAAAAAAACAAAGCATTTTCACTAAGATAAGACTATTTTATGGTTTATAATAATTAATTAAAATATAATATTCCCGTATCTATATACAAAATTACAAAACAAATAAATAAATAAATAAATTAATTAAATAAAGTCATTGATTAAGATTATTTTACAAATTACCACAGTTTGTTAAAATAAAATACTATTATTTCTATCAAACAATAAGTAGCCAGATAGGCTCATGACAGGGTGTCTAAATTAAGATGCAGCTTTTATTAATTCATCAACATGAAAATGATTAAAATTTGTTTTTTTTAAAAAAAAATTAAGAATAAATAGACTTATGGCATGACTTAGATTAATTAAAATTATTAATTAATTAAAATTGATATCATTAATTTTTATTTTAAGAATAAATAAATAAATTTATCGAATAATTTGAGTCAATATGCATACATTGTGTTAATTTTTTTTTGAAAGTTAATAAATAATTAAAATAAAATGCTTATTGAAATAAAATTTTAATTTTGACAGGGTATGCTATGATATAAATTATCCAATAGACTTTTCTAGTTTTAGTTTTGAATAATTGTCTTATTTTGATAATTGTAACCATTGATAAAATATCTGATCCATGGCACAAATTATAAAAATAATATATTATCCCATTGAGTATTAGTTTTGTTGTTATTATTAAGGTGGTGGTTTGCATATATAATTAATTTACAAGACTCAATGTTGAATTAGTTGTACTTAGATTTTAGATGAGAAAAAACAACCCTTTTAAGTTATGGCCCATGAGAGAGTATGGTCCATTCAAACATTTATCAGTGCCTGGCCCAAGGATTCAAGAATTACAAACGTGATAACAGTAAATCAGTCCCTCATTTTTAGTTAAATGATAAAATAGAGACGTATTTTGATAATTATTACAAATTAGTACTTGATTTTATTTATTGATTTATTTTTATTTATTTTTTTTTTATGTCGCTACCGGCTACACCACTTCACTGGAAACCTTTTTGTTACAGATACCGAAAATGTATTTTGATTTGTTGTTTTAACAAAAGATAAGGGACTAATTAGTTAATACCAAAAATGAATTACGGATCCAAGGGGGGCTTCACTGAACATTATCACAAACCTTCTTACTTCTTTTCCGTTGTGCCCTAAATTGTTGTTCCCACGCGACACCTATATATATACATTATATGTCCACCAAACCCTAACCGACCGTAGCTTAGTCTCTTTCTCGATCAATTAGAGAACAATCCTTCTTCAACATTTCTTTTGGCTATGCAAGTTATTGATCGACAAGCATCATAAAATGGCATAGTTTCGTTCTTTATTTCTCACTTTATGGTAAAGTTCTAATTTTTTTCCCTTTTGATTCATGGTTTATTTTGGTATTACCTTTGTGTTTAGGCTATCTTTTTGTTTCTTTTTGATGTGCCTGTGCCTATGATGGTTTTAAATATACTTTGAGAGTAATATCTATGAAACGAAACCAATCTGAGGCATTGAGGCTGCGCTCTCACAATAGTTTTTTTTTTTTGTTTTAATTTTTCATCTTTTCTCTTGCTGTAGTAGATCTGAGCTAGTATTTCAACTTAGCACATTTCCTCTTATACAGTTTGTTATTTTCAAGACTCTTTTTTTATGGGTTTCATTATTTTTCCAGCAATAAGATGCAGGAATAGAGTTTAGTTTTGTTATTTGAAACATATTATTTGACAGAATCTTCTAAAGTTCTCCATATATTTGGCATGCGGGAACATGTGCTGTAAACTATGCAAGTGATGATAAAATAGACAGGGACATCAGTCACTCCCTTAGGAGAATGATGACTTAGTCTAAATGGGAATCTCTCTGATGCATGCGTCGTTTTGTTTTGATTCTACTAATTTACGTTGAGATGTAATTTTTTTAGTACTTAGATTCAAAAATTTATTGCCAGTCGTTTGATGTTGTACTTTGTACATCATGATGTTCTTTCACATTTTTAGATAGCCTACATATCTTTCTTATTTTAGTCTATATATCTTTCTTATTTTATGCATTTGTACTATGTTAATGCTCGTATTAACTTTTTACACATATTCGACAGACCAAGTAATTGTTGCAGTAGAATGTTCAATTCTCTGTAATTAATAAACTTTGTATGAAACATTATATGGTTGGTTTTAGACTTCACTTGGTGATTTTGATACCCATATATAAAATTTCTTTGGTTTTGACTGTCATTAAAAGGCTTAGATGAAAGCCACTTCAGTTTTCATTGCCATTGTCACTATAATTTCTTGAGTGCTTGTTGAGTAATATTTGGTAGAACTTTGACTGTTAAAAAATGTTTTTAAACTATGGTTCTTTGGCTTGCTCCTTTTTGCAAGTGACGATAAAATAGACAGGGACATCAGCAATCCATTGGAGTATGATGATTTGTCTATGGGAATCTCTCTGATGCACAAGTGTTTATATATATATATATATAAATATATATGCCTTTTGAGAAAAAAATCAAAGATTTGTATCATACTATTTGATATTGCATTTGCAATTGTGCCATGGATTTATGCATATATTTCTTGAAAAGGTTTTAGAATTGGTTTTTCATGTTGTGTTTTTAAGTTTCTTAATCTGCCAATGATGCATCTTAAATGCACGTATTATCAGATATAATTATGATGATATCTTATTCTTATTGTCACTACCTCTGAGGCAGATTGAAAAGACTTTTCTGTGATTTTGCACTTGTATACCTAGTTGAGCTGGCCCTACTTTTTTGAACATAGTGAATAGGGGATAACCTGTTCTCTCTCAGCCTGAGATTCAAGCTGGAATTTTGAGATGTTAAAAGTTTGATTGTAGTTTTCTTTAGAAGAGTGTGTTGTTGGTTGTCTTGCCAGAGCCAAACTTATTAATTACTATAGGTAACACACTCACATTGTTGTTGCCTATGATGGTGTTAAATATACTATGAGCATAAGCAATGAACAGAACCTAATCTGAGGCAACTTATCCCTTATCTGGCAGTCAGTTGTTCTTCTTCTTGCATTGCTGACCTGTTGATTTTTTGGGTACTAGCATTGGTGATTAGGATAGAGTTTATCAGTTTGCAGTGATGTTATTTTTGCTATTATTATTATTATTATGCTGATTACATATGGTGTTGGCGAATGACGTGTCATACCATTGCTGCATTTTCATTCGAATACAGAGCATCTGTTTATCTATTATTAATACTTGTTGATTGTTATTTTCATTTTCATTTGAAAGCATTGTTGTAATGTCACCAAGGCCTGATGATTGCTGTCCAAGAACGGAGATCTGAATAATGTTCATGTTGTAGTCTGATCATGAATTGGGCTCCATGAACATTGTGTGTAATAAACAGATCTAGTTGGAATATGAGGGCCTGAATTACATTTTTTTTATGATGATGTTATCTTTTTTGTTCTGAGCCTTAATGGTTGATTAGTAAGTTCTAAATGCAAAAATTTGTGCTTTGTTCAATTTTAGTCATGTAGAGCATTTCAAACTCACTGAAGTAAGTTTTAAAATTAGTGCTTTGTTAAATTTTACAGCACATTTCAAACTCTAATTTTTTACCCCAACCAAGAAGCAAATTTGTTGTCATTTCTATTTGTTGTAGAAATTATTTTACATTAATTTTGGGAAGATGACAAAAAAGGAAGAAAAAAAAAAATGAAAGAGCCGGAAACAGAACAAAAGCAAGGTGTTGATGGAGAAAGGAACTAGAGCAGTAGGGTATCTGGTAGGATGGTGAGGTTTATTGAATGTTGCGTGGCCGAAGAAGGAAGCGTTTTCTGTCTGTGTTCATTTTAATGTTATTAGAGAATTTTGATTGAAATTTTTATAATACTTTCGCAGAGTAGATAAATTATATATGATATTATCTCACTTAAAACACAGGATCTCTTCTTTATACCAATTTTCTATAAGAGAGAGTAAGACTAGAACCTAGCTATATGTAGGTGGCAATTCTATTGTATTGGGTCCGAATATGACCAATTTAATATATATTGATATGGATTTTAATTGGGATACTTGTTTAATCTTTACAACAATTCTAATAAAACCACGGGGAACTGAAGAAAAGTCGGGTGCTGATAGAAAACCTTTTGTTCTATGTATTATGAGCAGAAGAATAAAATTGAAAAGCAGATGAGGTGGAGTCGAGAGGAATGACAGAGAGAGGGAGAATCAAAGGTGGAGTGCCCTACAGGTTGTATAATTCTATTGGGCTTTTGGCCGAAATTGAAGAAACTGACATCTGAATGG
This sequence comes from Khaya senegalensis, assembly GCA_032402905.1. Taxonomy (NCBI): domain Eukaryota; kingdom Viridiplantae; phylum Streptophyta; class Magnoliopsida; order Sapindales; family Meliaceae; genus Khaya; species Khaya senegalensis. The sequence continues at coordinate 4,258,732 of CP135535.1, forward strand.
CTGGTGATATGTTATGTGAGCAAATATTGTTATTTTTGCTTCATCGGCTAATACAGTTCAAATGTGTAAAACCAGCCCATCTGAATATGGTAGCCCCCGGTTAGGAATAATAAAAGTGATGTACTAGAGGTTTGGGAAATCCTCCTACTTTCCTAGATCAGGAAACTGTCCCACAAAAGTCAATAACTGTGGTGTGAAATTAGCTTAAAATATAAACAGACTGAATTGACGTATAAGCCAATGGTCGACCATTGGTTCTTATTACATTACCAGTTATGTCACATCGGGTAGAAATCCAGGCTTTACTGTATCCATTAGTTCGTGTAGCTATTTATCAAGAGGATGAAATTGCAGGTTTGGGTGCTATTATTAGAAATTATAAAAGGTGTCTGGGTTCAGCTCGAGATTTGTTGTCCTCGTTCTCCCCGTCCGTCCCATTTTAGGAAGGCCATCCTGGCCCATTCTGGGCTCTTCAGAGTTTAATAAATTTTTAGTAATTTAAAAATTCAAATTATATTTTTAAATTTTGGTTCTTTATTTTATTAAAATATATTAACTTATCTTTTTTACATGTTCAGCATGATAACAATAACAAAAATTTACTTTTCAACTTTTCAACAACAATAATTGATATTCGAATTAATTAGCAAATATAAGATTATATTAGAGGCAAGTTGCCTTTTAACAAAATCTTTCACAAAATAAAATTATTACAAAGTTTAAAAGAGAAGCTATATGATAAAACCCTTAATTTAAGTTACAGATAAAACTTATTTGATAAAACCCTTAATCTAAATAACACATAAAATAAAATAAAAAATCTAAACTACACATTTTCAAATTACTATTTAATTGAAATAAAAGAAAATTTTAGATGACATGTATCTGTCAAATTTATTAGTCAATCTATAAAAATATAAAAAAAAAATTAAATAAACAACAAAAGTATATTCAATTACTAATAATATAGAACAAATAATATTTGACACTAAACTATTATAAACTAATTATTTACAATCTAGATATAAAAAATATATAAGAACAAGGTTCAGTTATTAATAATATAGAATTAATGCAAATAACAATTAATATGTAACTAATATAAGCTAAATTTATATTTTAAAGAGTATATTTAATTTAAGAAAAGTGATTTTAAATTTTTAATTTTCAGCTTGTGAACCAGTTAATTGACTTTTTAATTTCAGTCTATAAAATAATTAATAAATTATTATTATTATTTTAATATAACATAACAGACTTTTTATTTTTAATTTATAAGCTAAATGAGTAACGGGCCGGAAGTGGAGATGATGACCCATTTTAAAAAATGAGGACAAATTGAAATTTGTTCTCGTTTTTCCATTCCATTTTTTGAGATGAGACCAAATTTAATCCTAATTCCGGATCCGAACATGCTGGGCGAAGTCTATAGCTACCGAAAATTTTGCCCCTTTTTTTGTGAAAGTGACGGCTGGAAGTATTTGCAAGAGATATAACCCACATTCCCCTAGACTGCAATGTAATGGCTCATAGGCCAACTAAAATACCTCTTTCTAATATTGAGCCTATTTTGGCTGGAGGGAACTCCAACCGAGATATTGAGACTTCTTGTAAGCCGTTGGTTCAACGAATTTCTTTTTACTCTACCTAAATGTGTGTGTGTGTGTGTGTGTGTATAGAGAGAGAGAGAGAGAGAGAGAGAGAGAGAGGACAAAACAAAAAAGATGGGAGCATTGTACTGTAGCACACGCGCATGCCGTAGCTCTGCATTATTTTGGATGGGGCCCATCTCGTTAGGAATTTGAGTCATCCTTGTCAGTGCCACGAACATCTGACTCGATTCAGCTCTTTTTTAAGCCTAAACAGGGGACCACTGGTTAGGACTAAAATTACTTTGATAACGATGATCATTATTATTATGTGATTTTTTTCGTGGCTATTCAATGTTACCGGTTGGTGGCTACTAACGCATCAAAACCTACGAAAGCCACACTGAACTCAACATCCAATATAAAACTCATAAGCATAAGAAAATCAACAGCTTATAACCCATGAAAAATTATATCACACATCAAGATATAACTAACTCAGCAAGGATTTAACTTCTTATTTAATTTTCCTGCATAATCTCATCAATCAAACAGAATATGAGCTACCACAGTCAAATTCATAATAATATAAACAATTAATCAAAATAAATTATTCCATATATAAAGTCAGTCATTAAAATTAATTAAAAAAAGTACTTACAATCTTCAACTAGTAACAAAATATAGAATACATATATATATATATATATTTACTTTGTTTAACGAATTCAATCAAGACAAAAGCACGATTTGGTGGCTGTTGAGAGTGAAAGGAAAAGCGGGCAGTTTTTGCGGGAATGACTTAAAAGAGGAAAACAGAGTTTTTTTTTTTTTCTGCGAGTAAAACAATAAACTACATTTATTTTCCCTCATCCAATTTGAATTTCTCACTGGTGTGTTGAAGGAATCCGAATTTCTTTGACCGCCAAAACGAGGATTTCTGAGAAATCCGAAGGGCAGTATTTTTTTTTTTTTTTGAACAAACCAAACAGTGTGATCCTTGTTCTCTTTTCTTTATCCCTTGATTCTGCCAAAACACAACCTAAAGCTGGGGGTTGTCTGTTGACTGTGTCAAAAGTGGAGGCAAATCTCTTCCTCATCTCATTGATATAATTAGATTTGAGCTAACTAGAAAGAAGAGCCTGCAAATTAAAATTCCAATTTTCGACATAGCTTATTGGCTTCATCCCTTCATATAGATTCCGAAACAAGAGATAAATCCCAAGTCCTAAGACTACTTTTATTCGTCCATATCCTTAAACTATTCAATACAGAGGATTTAAGTAATAGATGACAATTTTGTTTCGTAAACTGGAAAATAATAATGCATAATAGCAATTGTAAGTAGCCTTCCATTACAGCAACAATCATAGACGAATTAATTCAGAACAATATCAATCAAACCATGCAGGGCTTGCTAGAAAAAAACCCCACAAGCCCACTAATGGAAAAGCCAATAGCATTCAATCCTATATACAATTACAGACCCAAAAATTTAGAAAAAAAAAATCAGTAGTATCACATTACGAATACTACTATAGGATAGCTTTCTCTTCTTCAAATTCCGTCTTGTTACCAACTGCTGCTTTGCTCAAAATATCAGACAAATCTATGCTTTTCACCACCAGATCCTCCACTCTTTCTTGATGCGTGGCTCGTAATGGTGAATTTTTGTATAACTCGCCGAATGATGCTAGTTTAAGTAATTCTGATTCATCTAAACCTTTCGCTGGCCCAAGACTACATCTATCGGGGCCATGCTTTGCCAGTGAATCTTTGAACTTTTTGATCTGCAATACCAACTACTTTCTATTAACAATTTTGATGTAAAATAATCACTAGATTATTCATCGTTACAAAAGACAAATGGGAGATAAAATCAATTCACATGGAAAACTTACAGTTGCATTAGTACAGCTAAAGCTACAAAGATGCCCCTCAGCTCCTCTATAAAACTTAAAAAATGGTAGCACATGAATGTTGAGACTGTGACACAAGGTTTTGAGTTCTTCGTAGTTAACTTTTAGAAAAATTGCGTTCGGATTCAATTCAGCCAGCTGACAGATCTGGTAAAAACGTAGAGACTGTTAGTATTAAAAGAAAAAAAACAAAAATTAAAACTGAGGAGCTACAGTTTTTGGACTATTCTTAAAACATACTACATGAGTGGGATCAATAATACCTTCGGATGGAGAGCTTTACAACCGCCACAACCAGGAGAATAGAAGTTAACTACAACCAGTCTGTCACCACCATTTAGCAAGGCATCAACAAGTTCCTGGGCTGAATAGATCTCAAGCATGTTTGGTTCAAGGGTCTTCTCCCACCATCTCAGAGCTCTGCTAACACAGACTGATGCTTGTGCCTGAAAACGCAGATTCAATTATAAAACAAAAGATGAAATTCATGAAACAAGAATTTTTCTTCTGCAGAATAAAAGAAATATAAGAAAAAAAAAGGGAGAAACAATCCACATACATAAATAGAGAATCTTTTTGGAGCTTTGATATTCCAGGGTCTCAAACTCTTCTGATCTGACACGACTGCCGGTTGGCCCAGGAAATCAATACTCAGAGAAGGTAAACATTTGAATTTTGATTGTCTCACTTGAGAAGGAACAAAAGAGTTGCAAAACCCAACCATCCATCTGGTATTTGAGCGTGAAATAATCTCATTGAACCCAGAAACAGAGAGACCACTTTTCGATGAACAGGCCATGGTTATAACATGAAACAAGCAAAACCCAGAAGCTTCTCGTTTTGGATCTTGAATCGGAGTCTTGAATCAGAACCGTCGACTGATTGAGACGTGGAGATTTTTAAAAAAACAAAAAAAAAAAGTAAAAGTTTGATATCCAACGCAAAGAAGGGCAGAAAACCTTTTTTTCCAAGCCAAAAGTGCAAATTCGAACCTAAAAAAAAAAAGGCTTGCTTTTTTGATAAGTATTTGGCGATTAAAGATCAGTTGTTTTATTTGTTGAATCAAAACTTCAGGGAAGATGAAGAACCAGAGGGAAAAAACAATGTGATTGTGGGGAATATAAAATGAACAAGGAAATGTTACATGAGGTCACCTGATCTTTGATTCGGATTTAAAATTATCCAAAATTAATAATATTAAATACAAGACATGGGAAAGGAAGAAAGGTTAATTTAGTTGATAGCGACTTGGATAATTATCGACACCGACTTTGAGCAGTGTCTAGTGATGTGTGAGTTGACCGGTTTTGAGGATAAATTTTAACTCATAGGGCATGTTTATAGGAAGTGAGTTGGCCGTGAGTGAATGGCTTTATTAAGATTATTCTAAATTTCCGGTAACCAAATTTGGCAGTTAATATCGGCTGTGATTTGCTGTCTGGTGGAACGGCTAAATAGCGTTGTTTGATTTGATGGGTTCAATCTTTGCATCCGCCTCAAATTTATATGGATAAGGTTTCCCAGATAAAACAGCCTCTCCTAATTAATTAACATGCTGTTTTTGACATTATTGGATGCGCCTCTGGTGTTCTCTCTCTCTCTCTTTTTAATGGATGATCTCAACCACTTGGCCTTTCAAATCTGTTTAAATAAAAATAGATATAATTACGCCATATTTAATATTGGTCAGTTAAAGATTTTATCTTTAAAATTTATCCATAATTAATCTATTTTTTCTGAAAATAAAAAAGAAAAATTTTTGAAAATAATCTTATTTTAAAAAATATTGATATTTTTAACCAACCCTAAAATAATCTTACCAAAATAACCACTTCGGACAATTTTACCCTTAAATCTTATTTTTTACACTTATAAATACAAATACTTCCCCCTCACATCTAGTTAACTCTCAAATTTTAATTATTTTCAATATTTAATTATCTACAAGTCACAACGGTGCTACAGCATTTCAACCAGAAATTAAAAAACAAGTAAGTTTTAATTTTTTTGTCAATTTTTAATTAATTAGAAAATATGTAAATATTGTTACAAATGTGATATTTTATTTTATTTAGTGATCTTGTAAATTTTAATTTTAATTATAAATTTGATATTTTATTTGTTAAATTTGTTGTTATTGTAATTTGTCTGAAAATTTGATGAAATTTCCCAATTTTATTTGATTCTGGAACGATATGTTATGTTTGTTTTGATTTTGGGAATGATAGGCACTGTAGCGCTTTGGGTTCGCGAATCCAGGGCACTGTTGATGCTCTGGGTTCGCGAACCCAGAGCGCACTATAGCTCCTAGGTTGCCCAACCCATGACACTGTTTAATATATTAGTATTGTTTTATTATTTATTTTTTTATTGAATTAAGAATTATTTTATTATTTATTTTATATTGAATTAAAAATTTATTCTATTATTTTACGAATTTATTTAATATATTCTTTTATTTATTTAATTTATTTTTTATATTTTAAAAATAATTAATATTTAAATATTTAGATATTCTATTTATTTATTTAAGGTATATATTCCCTCATGTGGTCACAGTAGGGTATTACACACACATACATTATAAAATATTTATTTTATGATTTATTTTTTTATTAAATTAAGAATTTATTTTTTTTTCACAAATTTATTTAATATAAGTTATGAATTTATCTAATATATTTATATTTAATCAATGTTCTAATATTTAGATATTTGAATATAGATATTTTGATATATTTCAGGTATATGGCTGAGAACGTACCTGTTGGTGTCCGTCACGGAGGATTATGGGTTACGTTGCCTGATGGTTCAAAAAAATACCGTGGTGGAAGGGTTCGACTCATATCTGTTCCAAAGGATATCAAGTATCATGAATTATTGACCATGATATATGACTGCACTCAAATTAATCCAACAGAATTCAACATTCAATTGAAAATAAGTTTTACAGACAGTGAGACAGGATCTGTTATATATGTGGATATTGATGATGATTATAGTGTTTCTGGTTTTATGTGCAGTATTGTGCCGACAGGGTTTAGACATCTCAGTTCGCTCTACGTCACTACGAAGTAAATAATTATCAATGATGTTAGGGTGACCTGTACTACTTTGCAGGCTGTCGATGCAGAAGTTCCTACTCAACCATTTATTTCTTCTTGGGACAGTAATCAGTTCAACTATGGTCAACATTATTCACAAGATGATATAAATCTAATAGATCCTACACCAATACATCACGAAGTTCCTGTAAGTCATGAAGAATATGTCCCGTGTCAAATCAATGAAGATCATGCAGATGATTTTTTTCGGAGTCAACCAGATGTGGAAGGCGAAGATGCTAACATTCCTAATGATACGCTGAGGAGCCAATGTAGAAATTATTGCGATGAAGATACTGATGCAACGACAAACTTGGGTTGTGAAACATGTCAAAATAACAGATCTATGAGGATTAGCCAGGATATAGCTGGACCATCAAGTTCTCATCGCATGCCACCTATTCCATCATCATTTTGTCAACCGCAGGATACATTGTCTAGCTCTGCATGCAGTATTCTATATGTTGGACAGCTTTTCAATACAAAGAAGGAGTTACGAGATGCATTAGGTTTGTTCGCACTGAGGAACCAATTTCAGTTTCGAGTTTCAAAATCAACGACAGATTGATTTAAGGCAAAATGTATTGTTGACGAATGTAAATGGCGGATTCGGGCAACCAATACAGATGGAGAAGGTGGATATTGGTCTGTTAAACGATTTGAAGCTGATCACACTTGTCGAAGCGACCAACTATAGCCAGGCCACCGACAAGCAAGTAGTCGGTTTATGGGTGAATTTGTAATGAACAAATTTCAGGATCCTAGTAGGATTTATACTCCAAACAACATTCGAGATGACATACACCGAGAGTTTGGGGTACGTGTGTCTTACCGTAAAGCATGGCTAGCCAAAGAAGAAGCATTAAAATTAGCTTGTGGGGACCCAGCCGAATCGTTTAATTTACTACCACAGTTTTGTTATGTGTTAAGGGAAAGAAATCCAGGTACAATAACACATATAGAAATAGATGAAGACGACAATTTTCTGTATTTCTTCATGGCACTTGGGGCATCTTTGAGTGGCTTTCGTATAGCAATTCGTCCTGTAATTGCTATTGATGGGACATTCTTAAAGGGTACATATCGAGGGACTATGTTTGTTGCTGCTGCTCTTGATGGGAATGATCAAATTTATCCTGTGGCATTTGGAGTAGGGGACTCTGAAAATGATGCATCGTGGGAGTGGTTTTTAGAGAAATTACGAGATGCATCGTGGGAGTGGTTTTTAGAGAAATTACGAGATGCACTTGGACCTATTTCAAATTTGGTATTTGTGTCAGATCGACATGACAGCATAGTGAAGGGGATAAGAACAGTGTTTCCTAATTCGTATCACGGTTTTTGTGCATACCATATTGAAGGGAATCTTAAATCGAAGTACAAGTTCAAAGACGGTTTTTGTGCATACCCAGGCTGACGTGGCCTCGGTTCACGCTCGAGGGCGCGTGTAGGCCATGCGCCCTCGCCTCAAACCTGGGCCCGGGCCGAATTGGGGCCGGGCCCAGTTCGCTGGACCCCAGCTAGCCGGCCCAGGCCCAGCTTCGAGCCCAGGGCGTGTGACCAACACGCGCCAGGCGTGTGGGCCAGGGGCTAACTTGGCCACGCGCCCTAGGCTCGAAGCTGGGCCCAGGCCGAATTTAGGCCAAGCCCATTCCAGTGGGCGCCTGCATGCGTGACCAGCTTTTGGCCAGCGCATGCAGGCGCGTGCTGTGCTCGCGCCTGTGCGCGTGGACCCAGAGCGTCCCTGCTCTGGGCCACTCGCCGAGGCGCGTGCGCTGCACGCGCCCCCACTGGTTCTCCTCCTTTGCTGTTTTTCATCATTTTCAGCCGTTTTTCACACCCTAAACAGCCCAAATTTCCTCTTTTTTCAACTTTTTTCAACTTTTTAAGTTTCTATTTAGTAATATCTACCTATTTTAACTATTAATTTTAACAATTATCACGTTTTATCACACCCTAAACAACCCATTTTAACAAATTAATATTAATATTTATAAATAAAAAAAATACTAATAAAATATAAATTAATAATGCAAGTGATACTAACCTCTTTTTGTATATCACGTTGTCGAAATTTATTGACTGAGTGTGTGTATTTTGGAAAATGAAGGTAATGAAGAGAGTGAAGAAGGTGAGGAAGGTGAAGAAGACGAAGAAGATGAAAACGTGAAGGGTGAAAGGTGAAAAGTTATTTTGAGGGTAGAATTATAAATATTATAAAATTATGAGGATAAAATAGGTAAATTAGGTTATTTTGGTAAGAATATATTAGGGTTGGTTAGAAATGTTAGTAAGCCTTAATAAGGCTATTTTCAAAAATTTTCCAATAAAAAATGCATTCTTGTGCTTTGATATTTATTATTTTTTCTTTAGTTGTTCTCATATAGTGTACAACTCAAATATGAAAGATTTGAATTTCACATCCGCCTCACCTGAATATTGGAATTTCTATTAACAATTGCAAAATCTCGTCCGTAGAATTAGAGGACTTGTAAATCCCATACAACCTTCCAAACTTTTTAACCCTTTTCCTTGTAAGAGATAAAGATGAAAAATATGCGAGTAGATGAGGATGGAAAATTTAACTGACAGGTAAAAAAATTATAAAATTATACAATTAAAACAACAAATATATATATATATATATAAATAAAATGCTTTAACGTATATTAAAAAGTCACTTTCATGTAAAATTTTTTATATTAATTAATTAAATGATGCACATAAATTAAAAAAATATCTTTATAAAATATAATGATACACTAATTTATTTACACACCTTATGTACCAGCAAGAGTGAATCCATTTACCTTTTAATGTTACAAGGACGTATTTTTTGATCAACTTTATTGTTTATAAAACAACTCAATTAAAAATGTTGGTTCAAACCAACTTTTCAATAAAATGATAAAAAAAAGGAAAAGCCCAAAAATGCTAAAATTAATATAAATGCGATGAAATTTCAAAATCATGTTAAAAATCAAGGATTTTAGAATTTATTTTAATATTTCTCTCTCTCTCTCTCTCTCTCTCTCTCTCTCTCTCTCTATATATATATATATATATATATGAGTAAGAGTTATTTTATTTAGGTTATCTGATTGTTTGAATTACCATGTCATTTAAATTAAGGTCTTTAATTAGACTAGAATGGCATTGGTAACATCCTTAAATTTGAACATCCTTTATTTCAAAATTATACCTTTAATAGTGGGAGTTCTAGTTTAATTTCAACGGAAATTAACAATTAGAACCTATATTTTTATACATAAATAAACTAAACTTATGAGATCTTAATATTTAAAAAATACGATGATTAGAAGCTTTTTTTTTTTTTTTTAATTTCCTTGTTATAATCATGATTAATTATGTTAGTGCTAATATTAAAATATGTCTCTATATTTTGACTATAACAATTAAGAATATTATGGCTGAATTAAAAACAGAGGGGATAAACTTCACTATGAAAATTACGATATTGAGCACATAAGATTTAATATGTCCTATAAGCAACAGAATCCTCTAGACTCTAACTGATGCCATGGTTCATCTCAACACAGTACTTATGCTAAATTTCAAGCTCAAAAAATAAAAAATAGCAATGCTCACTTCATGTTGTTGAGCAACCTATATGAGTTTAAGATTATCAAACAACTCAATAATTATGGCTTGCTCTTGAAAAATAAGTTTGGAGATGCTTGTACCATCAAATTTTGAAGGCTATCAAATTTGACACTCTATCCAAAGTGCCCAAACAACCCAATGAGATAGCATTTAAGAGACTTATTAAATATGATATGAGAGTTAAAGTTTACTAGATATATTTTAGTAGATGGATGACAAATTTAAGCAGTAATAAGATCTTTTCGAACAGTTGAGAGTATAAAAAGGCATAAGACAAAAAAAAAAAAATCAAAACATTTGAAATTCAGTATCATCCAATACTAGAAGACGCGTGTCATTAGGCAATGGGAGCTTCTGTTAACTTCACATTATCAAGTCTAACTAGCGCAAAGTTACAAGCCTTTTATAAAAGGTTTGGCCCAAAATTGTTACAGCTTCTAAAATCTCTCTATCACTTTTGAGAATTCATATACCCTTAATTGTAGAGTTTTTAATAAATAAATCAGAGAGTAGACGCCTTAGATGTTATATAGCTTTGGTGACATAACCTTTCAAGACATGCACAAAATCACACAAGAATAAAAATTGTTGCATACATACATGAAATTGATTTTGTTTTACAATAAAATATGTTCTTATTTTCGCTTTTAAGTAATTAGCAACTAACTATGTATAAATTCTTACACGTGTATTTGTGTTGCTTCTGTTACCAACCTACACATATCATATCAGTGACATGTTTTCTAGTCAACCAATTAAAGGATGACATCTTGAATGAGGACATCCAAGTGAGCAAAATCAGATCTGCTGAAAAACAAATTACGAGTTACACCTGATATGTAAAAATTAGGAATCAGAACTGTTAGTGTGCAAATAGGGGAAATTTTTTAACTGGATTTATTTTTTTGTGTGAAAGATTTTATATATGTTATCTAAATTGAGTAATATATTGAGAGTATTAGGTGATACAGAACAATGTCAAAAATATATCAAGAGGTGGTTTTGGAAATGATATAATTATCAGCATCAACATTCTTCATTGTATATACAATTATATAAGTATGGTTGCATGGATGAGAGTACAAACTAATGCATAAACATTGACCAAGTATGTCTTATTTTCGGTCGGCCTCTTCTAATTCTTTTAGTCCTTCAACCTTTTCTTTGATCTTGTTGCACCATGCATCTGTTGGTTATGTGCTCTAAATCTAAGAGGAACAAATATGTAATTATAATATTAATAAAATTAATATTTTATTTATAAATTTTATTTATCATAAATATTAATTATTTATAATATAAAATTCTTAAAATGATAATGAGAGAAATTAACTTAAAATTATGAGGTTTCATCATTTTTAAATATTTTAGATTGTAAAATTATCAACACTAGGATATTAATAAATCTAGTTTAGATCAATATATATATTATATCTACTTGCTTAAAGAATGAAGGTAGTTGAGATCATAAGCTATTAGAGAAGGTGTTCACTAATCTAACATATAAATACTTGTTAGAGAATAAATACATCAAACTGACACACTTGAGAACCCATATAGATGTTATAAATAATTCTTAAATTTGAGATCTTTATGATATCTTATATGTGAATCTATATGTTTTGACATTATACCTTCATTGTCTATAGCAAGATTGCGTATAGGGTAGATTAAGCAATATGAAAAGCACAAGAAAATTATGAAAGATCAATAAAAGATTTGCTACTCTAGATAATATAAAGTTGATATTCCAAGTGGCACCATTTTAACATAAATTTTTCAAAGAAAATTTTAAAAACTCTAAAATTATATTATCAACTTCAGTCAAAAAATTTTCAATGATCATAATTTAATACAATAGACATTTTTCATATTTTAGGTGGGATATGATAAGGCAAAATGATTGAATTATATGGTAATTGTATATATAACAAATTTTATTAAAATTAGTATTCTTTCTCAATTGGAGGTCATAATGCATTACTAAATGCCACTCTTGATTTATAAAAATTAGTTTCCTAATTAAAGAGTTAATTGATAATAAATTAATTAGATTAATTTATTTAGACTTAAGAAACTTATAACTATCTCCATTGCCAACATAAGAAAGAACTTAATAGGTCACACACTTTAAATTGTTAAGAAATTAAAGATAAATTATGTAAAATTAAAATTTAGAACTTAATTGTTAAATTCTTAAACTTTTAGTATAAATTCACAATATCAAAAATTATAAATAGAAAAATAAAATTTTAAAAATTTGAGCCAACCAGTAAAATTAAAAATATTAATGTTATTTTATAATTTTTAAAAATATAAGTGCTATCTTGTAATTTTTAAAAGTTTAGGGATTGAATGTGATCAAATAAATTGTTTATTTTTAATTATGTTTTCAAATTTATCATAATAATAAATCATATTTAATTATTACAATAATTAAAAAGATAATTATAAATATGATAAATTCTATTCAATTAATTTAATTAATTAAAAGATAACTAGTTATTTAATAAGAATGTGACAACAATCTTATTATATAGAATTAAACTCTATCTCTGTCTAAATATTTTTAATGTGATTAGAAGTAAATAATTAAATACTATAAATACCTTCTTTTAGTAAAAACATATGTATTAATTTTTTGAGAAATCTAAGTCTCTCTTCTTAAGCTAGTAATTAAAAAAAAGACATTTACATAATCTTGAATTTAGTAAAATCCAAATTCTTTAATTTTTTACTTTGTGTAGATACTATTAAAGTCCACACATTTAAGTGGTTTATTGAAGAAAATGGCATTCATATAGTATTTATATCTTAGTCATAATTTTTAACTCAAAAATTGGATCGATGTGATTTTAGCAACAATAGAAAAATGGTTCAATGATCTAAATCTTTGTATTTTACAAAGAGAGTCTAATTCAGATGTATTCAACATTGAATTTAAATTAACGGGTCTGCAAAAAATTTGAGAAAGAATAATGATCATAGGAGATCTTATTGGTATAAGGTATACCATATAATCTCACTAATTTTATTAATTCTTATTTATCATAAACCATGTATAATAAAAAGTTCCTTGTATGGAAATCAAGAATGTCATTAAATAATATATACCTCTAACAAATGAACATAATGTAGAAAAAATCTACAATTAACATTAAAAAAATAGAAAAATAAAGTTATTATAATCAAAATTCAAAACACATATGTGTACGCGCGCGTGCACGCGCACACACACACACACATATATATAAATGTTGACAATATAATTTCACTTTATGCCAATTCACAAATTTCTTAATTCCTTGAGTATTTACTACAAAATACTAACATATCAAAAGTGCCAATTTTTTTGGGCAAAAGTTCTTCGATGCTTAAATTAGAATACTAACAATTAGTATTTAATAATGAAAAGAAAGAATAAAAAAATGGTAGCGAAACAGTATTTAAGATAATCCCCCTTTTTCAACATATTACCTTCCATTTTATAAACTTTCCTCTTAATAATTATGTTCGCATTATTTAATTGCTCCCTACTACTTGATAGTTACAAAGTAGTGGGTAGTTAATAAAATGGGCGATTTCTTTGTAGTGGGTAGTTACACTTTGTAGATACTAACCATCAGCATTTTTAGGATTTTGGTCAAATTAATTTCTAAGAAGCCCCACTTGAGCATCTTATATACCAAAGCTTATAAGGGTTCGAATACTTGAACTTTTCGGATTATTAAGACCTCGAACAATAAGAGTCCTCCAGTTTTTAGTGTTGAAAAATTTAATACTTGAAACTAAAGAAATTTGGTCTAATTATTCCCTCATGATTCAAATACAACTGGTTTGCATGCCAAATATCTTATCAATTTCAGCCACCAAAACCTCACGTCTATTGAAAGGGTTTGAATTTTGAAAAAATTTGAAAAACTTCAAATCATTTAATCTACAATAAATTTTGTGGCTATGTACTCTTTGAAAAGACTACAGTCATCATTATCCATAAATGATGACAACTCTTTCGACATGTTACCTTGACAATTTATCTCATTGTTATATAACATATCCTTTATTATTATTTACTTTTCTTTTCACTAAGCTTTTTAGAGTTCTTTAGAGTTTTTCTAGATAAAAAGTATTTTTACAGTGAAAACTATCGATTGAAGGTTATTTTCATTTGAAAATTGTTTCAAGCCTTTTACTAGTAAAGTTTCTTCAAAAAAGGTTAGCACTTAAATCTCTTTATCACTAAGACTTTTTTATTTATTTATATTTTTTAAGCATTTGGGTACATTGGTATGAACCGTAATTGACATTTTTGAGTTATTTTTCTTTCTCTCTTTTTATTAACTAGCATCTTTACCAGTCTTAACACCACTAGCATTTTCTTACTTTTATTATAATTATATATTTGATCCAATGAAGCATTCAACATTGTGAATTGCCTCTAGTCAGCTATTCTCACTACTCTTTGTTCTCGATCATGTTTTTAGTTCTTAGGCTGTGAAAGCTATAGTGCTCTCTCATTCCTAACTTTCTATCTCTTCAAAACTGGTGATTGAAGTTTCATCTCCACAGTTTTTTTTTCCCGAGGTTGCAAATTTTTTGGTATAGATTGCCACTACCATAACTTTTTTCCCGCTTCATAAGCCTGTGATTTTTTTTTATTTCTTCTTTCTTTTTTTCTCAACTACTTCTTCCTTGGTCATTATTACTTCCTTAGCTTTTTGATAAGCTATCTAGTATGCTGTCACATACTTCTTTCATAACTCATACTAGAAATCTCCTATTCTGATTCTTATTCTAAAACCTTTAGGGTAATTAGCAAGTTGTATATCTTTACTTCGAAGACTTTTGAATTGTATCTTCTAATAAAATATTTCAAGCTTTCATTTCCCCTTTATTTTATCATTTTCAAGTTGCTGGGATTCTTTGATGTTATATTGGCTCCTTAAAATTCTCGGATAAATTTGTGGTATAACTGGTTTAAATGACTTGATACTCTTTAGTGGTAAGGTTTTGTACCAAACTCAAGCTTACCTTTCTAATGTTAACGAAAAAGGACGACACATCTCGAGCTCTATTAATCCTTAGATGTACATCAATTTCTTGTATCTGTCGATGTGTAATATTGGGACCATTTGTCCATAGTAAGGTGTAATTTGCGGCTTTTTAAAACCTTGAAGAAGTCTTCTTTCTATAATTTTCAACAACAATGGGGATTTTGCTTTAAAGTCATATTTCATCTGCCTTACTTCTTTTCATTCTTTTTTCATTTCTCTTATCTCCTCTTTCAATTCTTTAAACATGTCTCCTTGCCTTTATCTCCTTTGTTGAGTTCTCATTTCTTCTCTATTAACTAACCTTGTGACTTCTTAGATTTCTTCTAGATTTAGAATTATCATCGGGATTGGCTGCCCCATTTCCATTCCTTTTTGTTTCGAATATTTGTTCATCTTCCTTAAAGATCTGGCAAGATAAATTTTTAACCTCACGATGATAAGGTTCTCTTTTTTCCTCTCCAACCTTCTACTTTCTTTTCTATGTTGCAATAAATCTTTCAAGTTAGGAATTTCCAATTTTAAGTCTAGGTGAACTTGCAACAACTTTGTTCCTTGGTTCTATCAGTCTTATTGTTCCATCATTCCTACTCAATTGATAAGCCGTATCCTATCAAACTTTTATCATTATCTCTTTCATGGCTTTCATTTGTTTACTTATTTCTTCCTACTGAGATCCTTTTGACTTTAATCTTCCTACCCTATAATCTCCATCCATAGAAAAATGATCGTTTGAATTTGCTTATTCATTTTGATATAATTCCTCAGTTATTTCGTTTAAAATTTCCTCTATCTCTTATCTTTTAGAAATTACCATTTTCTTCTTCTTTAAATTAGCTTTTCGTTTAATCCCTATAGATGGCACTAGTTGTTAGCATTAGATTTTTGCTTGATACCAACTCACAAATTTCTTTTGAATTTTTCAAGTATTCAAAAAACTAACAGATTAGAAGTGCTGGCTTTTTCAACAAAAGTTCTTTGATACTTAAGTTAGAATACTAACAATTAGCATTTAATAATGAAAAAAAAAGAATAAAAAATGGTAGCATAACAATATTCATGATAATCATTCCTTTTCAAAATGTTATCTTTTCTTTTATAAACTTTCCTCTTAATGATTACATCCCCATTGTCTAACTGCTCCTCACTACCTAGCAATTACAAAATAATGGGTGGTTTTATTGTAGTGGGTGGTTACACTTTATAAGTACCAATTATCAGCATCTTCAAGTTCTCGGTCAAATTAAGTTTTGAGAAGTCTTGTTTGCGCATTTTGTATACCAAAACCTATAAGCGTTTGAATGCCTGAACTCTTAGATTGTTGGGATCTCAGGAAATAATATATATATTTACACATAAGTTGCACTGAAGAACTTACATCTTCAATAAATGAACTTGATATAGAAAAGATCTATAATTAACCTTGATTAAACAGAAAAGTAAAGTTCATGTAATCAAATTCAAAGTATATATGATTGCGCATATAACCATGAATGACAAATTAATGAAAAGCAAGATATCAATACTTATAGCTGTTCTTTATGGCTTGGTTATTGAGATGCTATATAAATTTGTTTATTATAATATCTCTTTCATCTTTTACATGCTTAATTACAATTGCCATTACAAGCCTATCTAGCAAAGCGTTGACTTTAGTTATAGAGGTCCTTCTTTTCTTGCTGGTTTCAACCTATTAATGTTGCAAAATCCACAATATATAAAGAAAGAATTTCATATACTTAAAGATGGTTAGACTTGGACCAATACAAACTGATAAGTTTAGTTGCTAGAAATTGATAAATTATTTTTCCTTTCCTATTTCCTTTATCTTCTTGACAACCAAATAGAAAAGAAATACTATAACACATTACAATGAATAAATTTAATGACTTCTTAAAGCATATAATTATCTGCTACTTGTTATGATACAATTTTTATTATCAAAAGTAATAACCGTCATATGATTACGCGAAAAAACTTTTGAAGAATCGAAATTGAAATTATGAAAACTAATTTTTTTAAATTATTTAAACAATAAAGAATAGGTAAACAAATTATATCCCAATTTCTTTAATTTGAAATAGCATGCCATCTTTAACTTACCTCTAGGTGTATCCACAAACTAATAGCTTGATGATGGCTTCAATATCACTCTTACAAAGATAATTCTCTTTAGGATTTGTATTCAATTTCAAAAACCAAATCTAATTGTGTTTGATTGTATAAAAAATTTGCTAGAAATTTTCCTTCTTTTCTTTTTCTTTCTTTTCTTTCCAACAATTTAGAAAAACTATGAATGGTGTTTTTTTTTTTTTTTTTTTTTATGTCGTGCCAAATTTTCCATGCCTAGTTATAACACCCTACTTTTTTTTAATATATGTTATATATTTATATATAGATAATAAGTTATATTTTTGAATATATATGTATTATATAAGAAATAGTTTGATATTTTAAAAATAAATTATAAGTTTGGGGTCAAATAGATAGAAAAAATTAAATTATGGATTGAAATGATATTTTACACTAGTATAAGTAAAAAAGTTAATTTGTGTTTAGAGTTTCGATATATTTGGGAGAAAGAAAGAAAACAAGGGTAAGAGATAAAAAAAAAGAGGAAAAAGATAAAGGAGAAATAGTAAGTTTATTTTTTTATTATTTTATATTAATTTTTTTTATTAATGATTTGTTATTAGTAATAAATAATTTTATTATTTAAATTTTAAAAAATATGATGATTGAAACTTATAATCAAATTGTGATGTTAAAATTAAATTTTCGTGATTAAAAAATTTAAAATTTTTTATTTGTGGAGAGATAATTAGAAAAAAATAAAATTTCTATTAACATAATATTATGACAGTGACTCAATTCGAGAATTTTATAAAATTATGTATTTCAAATTTGCTAAAATTATTTTAAGTGAATAAATTAGACATCTTTAGGGTTATTATAAATTTTGTTTGATTAAAAGTTATTATATTTATAATTTTTAATGATTTTCTGAATATGACTGTAAGATGCAGAAAATTACTTGTTTTTGTAAAATAAATAAATGACAAAATTATTTTAGTTAACAAAATATTTTAAAAAATTATACAATTTTATATACTAATTTTTAATTATGTCTAGTTTATCATAATAAAATTTAAGCGTAAAATTTTATACTTATAATTTGTTATAAAATTTTAAATGAAAATAACTCTTTATTAATTTCTGTTTGGCAGAATTTGATATTTTGAAAATAAAATTTATTTTAAATAGTTAAAATATGAATTTAAACTCAAAATTTTTAATAATATATTATATATATTTTTTATTATCTTTACAAAATTTTATGGTATTTAAAAATATATTGTATTCTTTAAAAATCAATAATTAGGGGGTTACTTAGTATATGGCATAATACTATCAGGATAAGAGATGGAGTTTCAATTATGAAAAAATTTAGTTTAAGGAGTTTGAAGTCTAATGAGATTATATGTACTTTGTGGAAGTATATAAAAACTTTATGAATACTAATTTTTTTCTATTATAGGTTAAAGCGCATAAATTAATTTTTATTGTAATCGTCAATAGGTAAGTATATTAAATTTTTTAAAAGAGAATCACAATAAATGCATGTATATATTTGTACATATGTGAGAAAAATATTCCCTTATTTATAAATCTTTGTATCTATATTATAGAGTATTACGATAGATATTGAGATTTGATTAGATATAGGCATAGGTATGTGGTTAACACCTCATACCTATCCCATTGTTATCCCTACTGGTGAAACACATAGTTCTTAGTTAAAAAATTTGATTAAAAAACTATATTTGTTAATTGTACCAACAAAAAAAAAAAAAAAATCTCATCGCCAAGAAAATAGTTAGGTTATTAGTGAATTCATCGAAGGAAAATTCTAAGATATTAGTCAATTGTTCACCCTTAAAGAATTTCAAGTTAACATTTGATGTGATTTTGGTAGGGACATATCAAATGACAAGGGTAGTGTGCTAAGGAAACCACACTCTAGCGACATCTAAGGGAGCAAAATCGGTTCTAATTTTGGTTTCATTTAGAATTAAAATTAATTCTCTTTAACAAAATACCTTAATTTTCGATTCTATTCGATTTCGATTCTAAAAAAAGATATCCTATTTATCAATTATATCAATTTTTTAATTTTTAATTTTATAAAAATTAAAATTAATAATATTAAATTATAGAAGTGATAAACAACATAAACAAAAAATATAGTGAATGAAAGAGAAAATAAATAAGTTACCAAAGAAAATTGACATATAACAAATTATTCAAAAATTTTGTAATGTTACTCAAGTTAATGTTATATATTACGTAAAAAATAAAATTAATTTTTTTATGATAGTATAATTATATTTAATAATATTATACCATGTACATATTTATTTATTATAATTGTTAACTTCTTTGATAATTTTAATATATGTATCATGATTTTATTAAATTATTATAAAAAATAATATTATAAATTAAATTAAATAAAATATTATAAATACATTGATTAATTTTTTTATATAACTCAATAAATAAATAGTATTTTTTAATAAATTATTTGTTAAACTAAATATGAATATATTTTATGCGAAAGTTATATTTGCACAATTTCAACATTAAAATTTAACACTATGTACTATGTTTTAGCATGAAATATTTATTTAAAATTAATTTTTTTGTAATTTTAATAAAAAATTTTGAATGTTATTATTTTATTAATTGAATAATTTGTTAAATATGAATTTATATTTATTGTATCTTCAAAAAATAAATTACATAAAATATAATATTAAAAATAAATTGTAAAAATAAAATTAATTTTTTGATTTGATTTCAGTTCCATAATAGTAGTTTCGGTTCTAACCATTGCATACCCCTAGCATGATCACGTAATGATTCCTATAAATTACTTCTAATTTATTGTGTTATGTTAAAAAAAATAACGATCCTAGCGTAGTTACTTACAAAGAAGGACACAATAATTATTTCATGTAATTTTTTATGATAATTGAGCTTGCATAATTGTTTTCTTATAAATTCTCTATTAGACTTTTGATTCCAATAAATAGCATATTCATAAAATATAGATATTCGAAAAGTTGATTGTTATAATTGCAATGTGAAAGTGTCTACATGACGGTTTTTGTTTGAACTACCCTGTGTTAATACAAAAGTTCAACATGAAAGTAAATAGAAGGTCGTACATAGTTTTTCCTCATGCCAAGCATTGCTTATACATTTGGCACATGGTAGGAACCTTAAGTCAATATTCAAAATGAAAGGTCAATAAATGGATAATTTATACAAACTTTTATACTATTGCAAAGTCGAATTTGAATAGTAAAATTATTTATTAAATGATATATACACACATACACTTGTACACCAGTTGATGAGCCAAAATTAGTATTATTAGTTTAAGTTAAAAAAAATTAAAAAAATTTCACCCATATAAATTTAATGGCTCAAATCAAAAGTCAATAAATAACATTTAAGGTTATAAATTAGCATTCTTTTTTGTCTTGACTTGCACAAATTATTAGTCTAAAATTGACGTCTCATTTTAAACGAAAAAATTTAAGATAAGAGAACCCTACGTTATTCAGGGATGTGGAGGGTGATTTGTTCTATATATGTTTGTATATTCATAATTTTGCACACGTCAATAATAATAATAATAATAATAATAATAATAATAAAACCACAACTACAAGCACAAAATGTTTACAAAGGCTCTAACTTTTAACTTTTTTATTAATCACAAAAAGAATATTACAATATTTTAGTGTTTATAAGTGCATTTGATAATACATATTGGACTATATTATTTTAAATAGACTAAACTGGAATAAACTATATTGGACCACAATAGATTAAATGAAAAATTGTATTATATTTGGTACAGTGTGTATTAAACTATATTATATATTAACATATATTTGGTACAATACGTAATGGACTATATTAATATTTAATTTTTTAAAAATAATGATAATACTTAAAATATAATCAAAATAAAAAAAAAAAAATAGAGAGAGAGAGAGAGTGCACACATGTGTGTCATTCATATATACTGTTGTATTTATGTTTTTCTGCTAATAAAAATCAAATTGTGAGCAAATTTTTCCTTTTATTGAAATGAACTTAATAATCAATGGTTAAGAATATAACAATTTGATATACTTTAAATTATAAAAATTTTAGCAATATAACATTTGTTTCTTTAATTTTACCCAAATATATACACATCTAAAAAAATATTCAAGATACTTTCTCAAAATAAACATTAATGCAATCATAATGATGCTCTAATATAAAAATTATCAAAGTATTATATGTATCATAATACAATAAGATTCCCATAACTATTTTTAACCAAAAGACATTCATCATTTAAAATAAAATTCACCCCCTATTGTCTCGCGATAACATTCTCACATATGCCAATTTTCGGTTATCCTGTAATTGCTTGAATGCTATAATCTAGTGGAGTTTTTGTAATATAAGATTTAAGGCCATCAATTCTTCTTCTTTAGTAAGTCCCATACTTGAAAGTTAATCAACAATATCACTTCTATTTGAGGATTGATCCAACAAGCGCCCAATAATTCAATTCATGTTTTTTGTTTACTATGTATATGCTTCTCAAATTATATAAGCAACCTCTTGATACTTTCAGATATACTATCTTGGGATCATGATCTTTTCCTACCAAATGTTAAGCTGGATCGAGTAAAATTTTGAAAACTAAAAGGTTTGGAAATAAACATTGAAGAATCAAAACCTACATCAACTTTAATATTATCATCATCGCCAATATTTATTTTTGTTCGGTTTATTTCATTAGTCATGTTAGCTGAAGTTTTTTCTCATTGTCTAGTTACATGATTTTTTTCAAATGTATCAACTAACCTCTCATATAGTGGCCATGGCTTGGTTCTCCAAATTTTTTCTTTTTTGTGAGACTATAATATAAAAATCAAGTGAAAACATAAATTAACTAGTCAAAATATACATCAACAAGTCAACTTTTTCAAAGAGAAAAAAGTCAAACACTAATTTGTACAAATAGTTACCAAACTTCACTATCAACCTTTATACATTTGTTCACATCATTTCATCCAAAACTACTAGTATTTAGCATATCAAATATCATGCCATATAGTTTCTTTAATTTGCTCATTTTTGAGTCAATGAGCAAAAAAACCTTTAAATCACAAACTACTACGAAAACGTGCAAAGTTTGAAAGTACTATTATCAACACATCATTCTTCTATGACCATCTTATCTAGGATGCACAACAATGCTTCTTCTTCTTATTTAATCTATGTTCACTACTTTCTTTTCTCTTATCAAGTTAAGTAGGTTGACTAGTGTGTCCTTTGTCCATCATTGAAAAAATGAATCATATTGTAAGAATATTAATATAATTACAAAATTGTAACTAAACATTTCTAAAAAAATATATGAAAGCATATCCTTAAAAATTGAATAGAGTCTAATTGATCACCAGCTGTTATTACTATAAGGCATACCTAAAAGCTAAGGAAATTATGAAAGCAAAAGTATATAAGCTAAAATTTTCATAACCAAAATTCGTTGACATTACCTAGTCTACCTATTTTATTAAACAAGATTTTTGTTTTCCTAAATTCCAAAATTTTAGGCAACAAATCTTTCCACTATCTCTTCCTTCCAAAATTAAGCCAAAAACATTAATATTATAAACTTTTCTTCAAATCAATTGTCAGACATAAATTCAACTATTTGCAATTCAATTTCTAAATTATTACTTTCCGCTATCATAAATTCTTGTTCTAGGTTAATGCCAATTACCATTTAAGTTCCCCATATTTCTCTTGTATGAATTCATTCACTTGCTCCTAAAAGAATTAATCGTACAAGTATAATTTTCTTTTACTCCACTCAAGAAGAAATTTTTATTGATACAAAATTTTCATCTAACGGAAGTCACATTTGGAGAGGAAAAAAAAAGAAAGGAAACCATATGCATAAATTTTTATGGTCAATCTATCCTTGTATCGACTATAGCTCTGTTCGTGAAAAATATTATCCCCTTGTCATAGCAATAGATCCAAGTCTAATAAATTAAAATGTGAGTAATGGTAATACAAGTGAATGCCTTATTGGTGCTAAATTTGACATTTGTTCTAATGCATCTATAAAAGGAATATTTATGTGAATTTTCTTAAAAATATTCAAAAACTTAGAAAATTACTTATCTAATTTTATCTCATAAATAAAAGGAATATTTATGTTGAGGATAAGGAGATGGAGTAGAGAGGGTAGGAAGATTATTGGGAAATGAAATTATTGGAGGCAAGCTTGTTACTCTCTTGTATTGTTCGTAATCTCCTCTTCTTTTCCTCTTTTTTTTTTTTTTTATATTACTTTGGCCATTGTTTGCAGTTGTAAGGATGAAATTGGTTTCCTTTTATAATGACCTCTTGATTTCTTTTCTGCTTCTAAGTGTGATGGCCTTATGTTGTTCCTTTATATTCACTTCTATGTTACTATAAAAAGTTCCTTTTTGCTAGGCATTGATAATTGTGGCTAGTTACACAATTTGAACTTTCAAATTCTTCATAGTGGATCCTATGTTACTACAATGGATCTCAATGTTTTTCAACTATGAATCATGCTTTTTGAAGATTGTTTTTGTCTCTTCAACAAAGGAAACCACGGCATCCTCAACTAACATCTTTTTTCGCTTGCTGACTTTCAAATCCTTGAGAGGTTATAACACATTCTTTGTGTTTCCATAAGAAAATTCTCATGATTTCAAAGCCTTGGATGGTAGTAGTTTGGCATAGGATTCCCACAATAGTTATAATTTCAATTGTTGATGTATTGGACTTGTTCTTGACTTATTTCATTACTCAGAACTGTTATACTTGCAGTTGTGACATATTCTACATTTTGTAGTATTCCTTGGGTTGTCAAAGTTGAAATTTAATGGGATTGAGAAGCAACTTAAGAGATAAGGGTTGCCAAAGGTTCCACTTCATGAATTCCAACAACTTTTTTAACCATAATTCTTTTGATTGGCCATTAATAGTTGTTTATGTTGGTGTATGCCTAAAGTTTTAATTATATTTTTTTTGAATATTTATAATATTTATTTTTATGTAACATGACATTATCATATTTTATTTTATTTTATTATTGTATATCATGTATTTAATAAATGTAATAATACTCTTAAAATAATATATTTAATTAGTTAAACACTATTATAAAATATCTTTAGTTAAACATTATTGTGAATAGAGTAATAATAATATATAAAAATTAGTATATGTAGTGATTGATGATAACAAGTTGTATATCATGATATGAAATAACAAGTCAACATAGGGGTACAATTTAGTGAACTAATGTGCTGGATTGATTCGTCATAAGAATGCTACGTAGATTGTTATAGGAGTGTCAAAAGTGATTATCATAGTTACAATAGTATACATGACCTTTGGACATGAGATTATCATGGTTCATAACATTAAGAGTAATATATTTTGATTTTTTGAAATATCATCCATAACAAAATAGATTGTAAAAAAATAACTAGATATGTCATGCTTCATATAGAAAGATGTGTATGATTAAAATATTATAATACCCCCTTCCATTCATTCCTATTCACATACCCTGAAATACATTGAAATTATCGAAAAGGCAAAAGTTAACGCTTTCTTGTAGTGAAGCGAAGTTTTCATTTATTAAAAAGTTTATGAAAAATAACCACATAAATTATAGCAATTAAAATAGTGTTTGTTTTGTTCATATATATGTGTGTGTGTGTGTGTTTTTTCTTTCAAAGAATTATTATGCAGTTTAATAGAAATACTACTTCAGATTGCGCAGAAAGAAAATTACATAACAAAGGGGCTAAACCTTAGATATATTATACCCCGTCCGAAAATTTTTGTCTCAACTGCACTTTTCGAAACTGCTTTTGCTATATTGTAATTATCTGAAAAATAATAATTCCACAAAGGAGTTAGCACACTACATTACTCAGTAAGATAATACAATACTTAAATAAAGGAAAGAGCGTATTAATTGAATCTCTACTTATTTTAGCCATTTCATACAATCCCACACACATAATTAAATGCATGTCAATATATTAATGTACATGTACAGACAAGCATATGCTCAATGATGTACACAAGATATCATGTCATATAATCCAAAACTCTAAGCACTATCTCAGCTATGAATTCTGCATATACAGTCTCAATCAGAGTAATACTTCTCATAACATACCATACCACAGATTATGCAGTCTCAAATAATATGCATTTTAAATGAATATCTTCCTTACCTGTACTTGTTTAATTCTTTTTTCTATTCTTATCACAAATACTTACATGACCATATAAAATCAATACATTGATATACGTATAGATATTAACTATATGTCTCAGCCACATAAGGAGGAGCTGATCGAAAACTAGTGTGATTACACCATTTCAATCATACACTTGGTCTAAGATAACTATACTATCCTAGGCACACAATCAATATTCTCATAAGATAGAAATAACTCAAACATCTATGTATACACAAGCGATGATATTAGTAAGAACGATAACACTTCTTCTCTATATCCTTTCCACTCTCAGAAAGTTAGTGTTAGTAATTCTAAGCATTTACAGGTGATCGTTTATACTTAACGACATCATGAACCATAGCTGTTACTCTAGCCAGCAAGGCTATTTAAAGAACAGCTGTGGACTCAACCTACCCCTCATGGTGCCACAGTTTTACTATCATATCTCAATTATAAGCTGGCTTACAAACTCAACGAAGTGCGAGGGAACTACATGTCTGACCCCCATATCCCAACTATCTCAATAATAATTCATTACCATTCTATTTTATCATACATTCACATTATCTCTTTATTCTTACTATATCAAGACAGCCTAACAGTTATACCATAATTACAAATACATGTTCACCATTTCTTATCCCATACTAGGGATTCTTTCACCTACTTAAATCATAACTATACTACTATAGGGACACATATCAACCCAATCCTAGTCATTCGCTAAGGTACACTGATAATAACAAAAGTAAACTCATAACATAGTTCCTACACCATCATATTCTTATCGTATTCTCAACCACACGTATAAACGTGTAAACTAATATATCGAATGACCTACAATACACATAGGGTGCCTTTTCAACAGTATCCTCTAACACCTCACATGATCTTTAATCTATTACGGATTCACACATATTCTTTTCGTTTCACAAGCATACCGGTAGGCTAGACAAGATTCTATATACTTGAAGTGAGGCGGCCTATATATTGCCTAACTCATTATCTTATTTAAATCCTAAATCCCATTTTTTAAGCTGATGCTAGTTTTCTTTTTCTACGAGGTTAAGTTCTCTTTTAAAGAATTGAAACTTGTCAAGGTGTAATCGGACTTCAACTATTTTCGTAATTCACAATCATAACAAAATTCGATTGTGACTGCAAATAAGGGTAATCCTAGACCCTCCTCTACATATGAAAATCAGAATACAAAGAGAATGTCACAAATAGTTGGATGAATAGTATTTCTTATAGAAATTCAGTAAGGGTTCGCTTATACATATAAGTTACCCTACCTGCACAAAAAAACCATGATAGTCCCAGTACCAAATGAAACATAGCGTGTTACTACCTTATCGCTATTCACACAAACACGAGTAACTCTTAGCAAATAGAGGTATTCTACTATACAGTTTGAATCTAGTAGGCACCTAAATTCATTTCCTTATAGATCGTGGTCATGATATCCACCATATACTTCAATATATGTATATAATGGTCATTCGCCTATTCCGGGTCCATCAGACCAACAGAATAAATAGTTCTACCATAGGTTGCGCGTACATAAGAACGCCATGGAGAACAGCCGCTTCTTACCATAAATTCCACATACCCCTCGAACACCATGGTTTTTATTATCATTTCTCAATTGCTGTGGGTTTAACATACCCCTCGGGCACCATAGTTTTATTATCATCCCAGAGCTACTATGAGTTCTACATACCCTGAAGGGCACCATAGTCTTATTATAATGATACTGCTCCGTCCTGAGCAGCTCTACTATTGTAACAGAGAAACTATCGATCCATAATTATCCCAATTATACCACTTATCCACACATATTTATTCTTAATCGACTTAATCATGACAAAATGATCATTTTACCTACATTAATCAAAAAGCACGTTAATAATTTCATAAGAGGCAATATAATTACCTATGAAACATATTTATTAGCCCTTATCTTCTAAAAAGACTTCATACACATGGATTTATCGTAAGGCTAGCAGTATTAAGTCGTGAAAACATATTCCACTCCGGCATATAAATATACCATAACTCAATTAAGATGAGACATAGAAATATATTCCAATCTAAACACATGGATACACTATATCACTATTGATACAAATTTATAAAAATATATTTTAATCGGTTATCATATATTGCGTCATTACACGCAATTCCAATATATCATCATAAGTCAAACTATACTCATTACCTTACTACGGCACAATAATTATAACACACTAACATATACACACATGTCCATCCAGATAGTATTGTAAAATATCAAGTGCAATATCTGCTCAATCATTCAATCACACGGGTATAATTACATATGTATATACAAGCATACCTACCATATAAATAGATATATCCAAACATGGGACATACAACACTGTATAGGTATTTTAGAATATCTAATATAGCACTGCAGGTCGACGGTGATGGTTTTACGCTTATAACTATATATATATATATATATATTAAAACATGGATACTAACACTTCTAATTGCACAATCATGCTCATTCCCCATCAATGGGACTTTTCTATAATTTAAACCATTGTTATGATATACATTCATACAATTATAAATATTATAAAAATAAAAATCTATTTTTTCATAATTTAAATATCATATTATCTTACCTCTAAACACTCAGTGCCTGCGCGGATGACGAAAAACTATTCCAAAGAGGATATACACGTCCGAAATACTCCTCCGTATACTATGGACATCTCTTCGAAAAACGTATCAATTACTGTTCACCAATACTATTCATAAATACTATTCAACCCATAAAATTTTGATTTCTGTTTCACAAACGGAACATACTATCACGATCCTTACAATATCAGGATACTATCCATGGTGTCCATATGCCACAAAATACAGATTTAAGTATTTAAATTCACCAAACATCCTAAATTTTCAGATTTCAAGGTACCTACTTTAGACCCTCGAATCATCATCGAAACACAATCCAAATTGAGATCTAAATATACCGCGTTGAAGTACGAGTGTCGGAGAGTACACTGATTGGTTCAGATTCCACCATAACTGCACCAATCGCCAGAAATCTTGCCGAAAATATAGCTTATCGATCAGCCATCCTATGCCGGAATCCAGTGGCCAAATGCCGAATTTGAGCATACCACCGTAAAGAGAGTGACGAGACGATGCCAGACACGCTGGCGGTGTCGGTCAACTCGCCATGCACCGCCATGAATCGACGGTCAAAGTTCTCACCGGTAAGGATTTAGGCGGCACGTGGCAGTGGTGATGGTGGTGGGGTTTGCGGCGCTGCAGTCGCGACAGCTCGGCGGTCCTCCACTCGCCGGTGGTGAGGTGATCGGAGCTTCAGTGACAAAAGTCACTGTTCACAGGAGAGAGAGACTTGGGGAGGAAAAAGAGAAGAGAGAGAAAAGGGAGGGAAAAAGTGAAGTTGAGTTGTCAGGTTTCTTGACCCTGTCCCGCTTATATAGTCGTGCACGCACAATGAGAAATTATAGTTTTTTACTTTAGTCGTCAAATTTCTGATTCCGGTAATGAAATGCTATATTTTTCGCTCACACTGTGCACTGTTCCAAATATAGACCGACTCTCTCTCTTATCAAAACTCTCGAAAATACTGTAACATAACTCCATGACAGGATTTTAAGAGTATAGGAATTTCAAGATGTTATAAATATAATTTGTTCCTCTTATATAATGAAAGTAATATTTTAAACCCTTTAATTGAGTGAAACTATTAAAATATATAATTATACTTTAATGAGTGAATATATAATATTAATTTTATTTTTTAATAAGTCTACTCAATATATATCAAAAAAATATAAATATTAAACTATACGAAGGTGACACATTTCATATTTTATGTTCAATTGAAATAAAACGAAAAGATTAATTTATACAATAACATTAGTCATGGATAAAATGATGTTAAATTACTGATATTCTCGTCACTTGGGTAGTTGTGATGTATTGCAAGATATCACTCACTATTTGTGGTACTAAAAATTAAATTTTAGTATTACTATTAACGTTATAAAAATCTATTGGATTGTATATTAAGATTAAGAATAATAAGAGTATAAATTCATGAGATGGATTTGATATAAATGGAGAATCTTAGTTTTGACTAAAACTCTTTATAATATTTAGGCATTGAGTTTAGACGGACTAATTATTTAAAGTTGGACTAAATTTATTAGTATAGATAAATTAATTACGTAAAATTTGACTAAATTTATTAGTATATACTTTATTAATTAGGCTGGGTTTATAATGAAAAGGTTCAAACCTAATAGGTTTGTTTTTTGAATCAAAAACATAAAATAATATTATAAATATGTAATATTTTGGTATTTTGCTCGAAGTTTTTACTTTAGCGTGTTTTTCTTTTGAGAAAAGAAAAAAAATCCAAAAAAAAAAAAAACTGATGCACACATTAAAAACTTAGGAATTAGCACTTTAATTTCTACCCAATTGTATAAATACCATAGAGACATAGAATTAAATTTGTGTTTATAGTTTGACAAATCAATCAACATACATAGGCGTGTATTTTTGAATCTAATTTATTTGTGTGTGTGTGTGTGTGTGTGTGTGTGTGTAAAACACTAGAGTTTTATCGTATGAATCCAAGAAAAGAAACCAATTTTTTTTTTTAATTTTTTGCATATGTTATAATTTCTTATAGTTTAAGGCTATTTCTTACCAAAGAAAGGAAGCACCTTCAACTATCTTTGACAAAAAACTTCCATCAGCAGTAGCATCAACTATGGTCTGAGTTTGTCCATTTAACCCACTGTAAAACATCTAAATTTGCAACAAATTTGGCAATTCGTGTTAAGGGCATTGCTGAATCAAGTCTTTATACCTTTCCATGCCTTATAGAGTGATCCAAAATCAATTTGCTTAAATTGACCAATCTCACTCCTAAGTTAGGCCATTTTTGTAGGTGGAAAGAATTTATTAAAAATATTTTTAGACATGTCCTGCCAACTAGTAATGATGTGAGCTCCAAAAATATTAATCTTAAAACTCAATAACTTGAATTGGAATTTAAACCCTAAGAAAGCTAAAATTCATATTAAAGAACTTTAACCCAATGATTCTAAAAACCAAAAACTAATGGTAAAACCCTTGACCAATGATTCACTACTTATGAATAAAAAATATAAGAAAAAAATTTGAATGCTACAAGAGAGATTTCTTAATAAATTCACAAAATTTTTTGAAGAACTAAAGAGAAGAGTGATTATGTAATTTTAATTGAATAAAATTTAATCTCTAATTTTTCTTTATAATATTTTTTTTAATTTTTTTATATAAGGTTTACAATTAAAATCCTAAATAATTTAAGATTAAAAGTTTTAGTATAAAAAAGTTAAGAATAAAAGTCTTAAAATAATTGAAAAAAAAGTAATTAACTAAAATATATACTTGTGTGGCATTCCTAAATACATTAGAAAACCTAATTAAAATGTCATAAAAATATATCTCGAATAAGTTATGTTTCCTCTCATACTTTTATAATATGTTCAATTGGCATGTAAAAAAAAATTATTATAAACTTGATGTTGATTTTCTTCAAGTTATACTTCCTAATTGTAAAGATTTTAGCCATCGTCTTGCCTTGTCCTTTAAAGAAAAATGAAACAATCTCAATCGAATGGTGTCTTTAATACACCATTAATCTTCACGATGTTGAATATCTCCAATAATTCCACCTAATGAATTTTGGGATCATTTAGTGGCAATCCACTAAATTGGCTTTGTTGCATGATCATGATTAAGGTTGGTTTGAGCTCAAAATTACTGGTACTAATGGTTTGGCACCTTATACCTAAGTAATTGTCATTCACAACTGGCCATACATAATCCTTTAAGGTGCATAATTGTGCAACTGGATGCCCATCTACCATGGCTAGTACTTGTCTTACCTTTTTCTTTCCTGTTCTAAAAGTTCTTTCAATCTTTAAATCAAATGAAATAGTGTCAAGATATCTACCGCGACATTTTCAACGTTAAAAAATGACACTTGTAAAATAAAAGAATTTCTAAATTAAAATAAAAATTGCTTAGTATTCATATTAACAAAAACAAAAATAGATTAGTCCTTGGCAACAGTGCCAAAAACTTGATCGATACAAAAATGCAAGTGTATAGTACCATAGATTTATAATAAAGTGATAAAAGACTATCATCCTTGAGGATTAATTATTCATTTTTACCAAGTATCATTATTATATTAATCTCAATTTTAGTTAGAAAAATCACTAAGATTGTTTGTAGTTGAGAATTGAAATAAAAATCAAATCAAGAAAATATTTAAAGAAAATAATAGAGTTGTTTAATAAAGAATTCAATGAGAAAAAAAATTAGAAAACCAACTTCACTTAGACATGCTTTTCTTATCAACTTATTGAATTTAATTCTCTAAATTTGTTAGCAAGATCACCTCAATCATCCAATAACCACTTTCAGTAGTCGATTGGATTATCATTGAACATCATTTTACATAGGTAGTGCAAAATAATAAAACAAGAAGACCTTAAGAATGATGATTCTTCTTATTTAATGTTACATGAGTTCTTTTAAGTTATTTTATCTTTATATTAGCTTATACTAATTTATTCAAAGATCTATCTTACAATTCCCATTTTCAAAAACAAATCATATGATCAATTTATTTAATTAATAACTAGTCTATTAGAAGTAGTAGCTAAGAATAAATCAAACAAATAAA
Organism: Khaya senegalensis; assembly: GCA_032402905.1. Lineage (NCBI taxonomy): Eukaryota > Viridiplantae > Streptophyta > Magnoliopsida > Sapindales > Meliaceae > Khaya > Khaya senegalensis. Next base: position 4,291,167 of record CP135535.1, read on the forward strand.
GCAAAAAATTACTTCTAATTAAAATAAATAAATAAAAAAGCATAGTTAGGGAATAAATTATATCATTCTGTAGAACTGGAAATTAAACTTAAAACAAACAAATTTGACAGATCTTAGCTTAGGAACAAAGGAAATCAAATTGGGAAAGAAAAATAAAATTTATAAGTCTTAATTGATCTTTCTCAAAATATAAAAGCTGTAGCCACTCAATTCCCTCCTTTTCCCCCTCTCTTTCTTAACCTTTTTAATTTCTTCTTTTATCCCCTAAATGACTGATCAATTCCTCCTTCAAATTTAGAGAGAAATTTTGATTCAAATCCCCGAATCCCACCAATTTATGTAAGCCCCTCTTTGTTTCAAAAGTCATCTCCTTTTTATCCAAAATCACCCTTGATAGATGATAAAACAATTATTAAATTTAGGTATTTAGTTAATTTTGTTTAATAATAGACCAAAATAGCCATTGGGCTTTGTTCACCAGCACTGAAAGCTGCCAAGTCATAATTCTTTCTTTTCTTCACATATAAAATAAATTTAAATAACAAAAAATGAAGTGTAAGACAAAAAATAAAAAATAAAATTAGAGTAAATTTGAACTTAAGTTTAAAGTTTTGAAGTGATAAAATGTAAGAAATTATCAAGGCATCAAACACCCTTGAACTTAAAACTTTGTTTGTCCTAAGACAAAAGAAAAGGAAACAAAAGACCATTATGAACAATTGTTATGGAGCAAGATGTGTCAATGATACACATTTTTGCATACAAAGCATCATTTGATTGTTATGCAAAGTGTGTGGTAGAATTTATGTCAATGATTGTGAGTTCTCAAAGAAGCTAAACATCATGGTGATTAATATGTGCACCAAAAGAAAATTTTATAATTTAATTGAAAGTGTTATGTACTCTGCATGTGGTGAAGTATGATAATTCTCTACGATAAAATTCATAATTTTGTTGGAGAGAATTTATACATGAAACCCAATTGCAAATGGAATGTTCTCATAAGTTCTATATGAGTGAATCTTGTGAATTTTAATGAACTATATCAAAGGAGGTGGTGAATATATGATTGCCATAAAAGATGTGTTACTACGAACCCTCTACATTTTTTACACAATGCATCTTTTGGTAGTTATGCAAGCTTTATGCTAGAATCTACGTTGATGACCGAAGGTTCTCATGGAAGACAAATATGGCAATGGATAATTTATTAGCATGGTGAATGACATGTGGCCAAAAGAAAATCTTAGTATTTAATTCTAAGTGTTATGTACTCTATATATAGTGAAGTATGATGATTCTCAGTGATAAAAATTATAGTGTTGGATAAAATTCTTAGATGAAACCCAATTATAGGTGAAAATGTTCTTATAAGCCCTGTATGAATGTGAATTTTGGTGAATTATATCAAAGGAGGTAGAGATAATATGATTGTCATGGAGGAGAATGTGTTACATTTTTTTCAAATAAGGTAACATTTGGTAGTTATGTAAGGTGTTAAGGGCCATAAATGAAGCCAAACGTTTAAAAAAAAATGTGATTCAAATATTTACATTTAAACTTGTGAGACTTCACTTGAATTCATATCTATCTAAATTTTAGTTGAAAATGAAAACAAAAATTATCTTAATTTCAAATTATTATTTTATTGAGCTTACAATTTTTTATTTAACTACAAATTAAATATTAAAATTGATGAAAACAAGTTGTAAATATAAATATTGAGTTCAATTATATTTTAATTCACAATAATTAGTTTAACTTAAAATATATCAAAATTAATATAAAACTTAAAATATAAAATAAGAAATTTAAAATAATTAACATAAAATTTTAAATATAACATTAAACATTAAAGTTAAAATAATTAGTATAAAATTTAAAATATATAATATAAAAAAAATTAAATTTAAAACTATTAACATAAAAATAAATATATCTCACATTTATTACTAAAAAAAATTGTGCAACATAACACAAGATACTAGATAATGTTATAATTTATTTAATCTAATCAATCCTCTTGAATTTCCTTCAATCTTAACAAATGAAGTCAAGCATTCAAAGGCAGCCTTATTATAATTTGAAGCCAATAGACAATAACGCAATGCAATATAACAAACATCAATACTAATAATTGATTTAATTGACAAAAATGCTTCTAAGTGTGGGACGAAACCTCTCACAATGGAAAGGATATTTTCTTTTTAGTATTGAAAAATTAAGAAAAAAATATATTACATTGCCGTACAAATTAGGATACTATCCTTTCATTTGCCACGCTAAAACCTTTGCAACAGAATTCCCAAATCAAATTTAGTTTAGAAAATTTTTTTAAAATAACCTTATGTTAATCTCCCTTTATATTTATAACTAACCCTAAAATATTTTTACCAAAATAATCATATTTTACAATTTTGTCCCATATAACCACTTTTTACACCTATAAAGCTAAGGAAACACATGTTTTACACATGTTTTTTTCACTTGTAAAAAACTTATGCTTTTTTCTCAAAATTTTTAGCATTTACTATGTTAATATTTGCTATAATGGTACAAAAATTCTGATATTCTATCACTCAATCCGACAAGTAAATTTTTATACATGTAATCTAAATTTAATTCTAAAATATTAATTACAATAAATTTTACAACCATATTTATTTTAAAACTTTGAATAAACACATATAAATATAAATATGAAATTTTAATCAAAATAAAATATTTGATTAAAAATCAATTAAAAAAATATAAAATTTGTCCTTGTATAAATCAACCATCTATGAAAGATAAAGGTGCTAATAATCTTGACAACACACTCAGAATCCCATATAAGAATTATTTCGATAATGATACGAATATCCACACGAACATAGGTTATAAACTAGGTCAGACTAACCTAATGAGGAGTCAATATGACATGTCAGAACTATCAAGTTTTTTATGTTTATCGCCAATTCCACCATCAATTGTTCGGCTATAGGACGCATTATCTACCTCTATAATATTATATCCGTTGGTTATATTTTTAATTCAAAAAAAGAGTTATGAGATGTACTGGATATAATGGCATTGAAGAAATATTTTTAATTTTGAGTTTCAAAATTCATAATAGACCAATTTGAGGCAAAATGTGTAATTGATGGATGTAGATGGCAAATTTGAGCAACTAACATAGATAAAAATAGTAAATATTAGTTTGTTAAACGTTTTAAAGAAATTCATAATTTTTAAAAAAACTAATTATAACTTGTTCACGTTAAGCGAATAGCCGATTTATTGGTAAATATGTGATAGACAAATTTCAAGATTCTAGCAAAATTTATACTCCAAATAACATTTGAGGTTATATATACTATGGGTTTGGAATTTGTGTATCCTATTGTAAAGTATGACTAACTAAAGAAAATGTATAAATATTGGCACACAAAGACCCAACCGAGTTGTTTAAGTTGTTTCTACAATTTTACAACAGCACAATTTAGGTACAATCACACATATAAAAGCAAATGACAATGATAATCTTTGTATTTGTTCGTGATATTAGGTGAGTCGATTAGTAGTTTTCGTTCAATAATTCGGCCAATGATTGTTATTGATGGCATATTTTTTAAGAGTACATATCAAAGAACCATGTTTGTTGTAGCAGCTCTTGGAGTGGAGAACTCCAAAAATAATGTATCATAGGAATGGTTCTCAAACAAATTACGAGATGCACTTGAGCATACTTTGGATCTGATGTTTGTCTGAGACAAAGAAAGTATTTCCTAATTGCTGTCATGATTTTTGTTCTTGCCATATTGCAAGAAATCTCGAGGCAAGGTACAAGTTTAAAGACTGTAAAAAAAATATTTTTCTATCGAAATTTTATCTTATCGCCAAGGCATATGTTTATAATAATTTTGAAAAATACATGGAAAGTTGATGTCAATACACCCATATGTAACTAACTATTTACAGAATGAAATGGAATTTCATAAATGGGCTAGATCTCATTTTTCAATAAGATAATGTGATATAATGACAACTAATATTGTAAAAAGTATCAATGTCTTACTGAAAGATGCAGATACTCTTCTAATTATGGCCTTGATGGATTGATTATGATCGGTGATGCAGCATTGATTTTATGAAAGACAAGAAGAAGTTGCTAAATATGATAAAGACACTCTAACTCAAAGAGTAGCTGATAAGATTAAAAAAGAATATTGCTCCTCTTTTATACTATTAGTGTATCCTATTTTCATACATGAATTTGAAGTGATAGATAAAGGCGAAATTGTTATGGTCAATCTAAGTACAAATATATGTCAATGTCGGTGTTTTAATTTGTAGCAACTACCGTGTGCTTATGCAATGATAGCAATCAAACATGTTAAAGACCCATATGAAGACTTTTGTTTAAAGTAATATAAGAATAACACACTTCTAACAGTATATGCATAGAAGATTCATCTAGTTGAAGACCAAAATTTCTAGGAGGTTCTAAATAAGGTGTGGATTGCTGTTGTCAATTTGCCGATAGGCCATATTCAATCTGGTCAATCAAAAAATCAACGCATTCCATCTACGAGAAAGAAAACAGTTATTTACAGATATTCTCGTTGTAAGTAACACGAACACAATTAGGCAACATGCAAAAATCTATTGTATCATAAAGACAATGAATGATTATATGTTATTGTATCTTTATACATATTTTTCATATACAACTTTATATTTTATGTAGTATATTATATTATATTTTACTTATTTGGTATAATTAGTTTATTTATAATGTAATTTTATGTTAAATATTATATAATTTTATTTTAAAATATAAAAAATTTTAAAACATATGCTAATCCAAAGAAAATTAAAAATTTTAAAAATAATCCTAATAACTAATTTATTCACTAATTACAAAATATCATTGTAAAAATTATATTATTACTTTCCCAAGTTTTTAACAATTATACAACATAAAATATAATATAAAATTATAAAATTCAGTACTTAAATATATAAAATATATATATATATATTATTTATCCTATACCTTTATTCCATGTCAACTAAGTATGCATAAAACACTATATCGTGTCATAAACTATATGTAATATATCTAAAAAAAGTTTTAAAAATTGGATTTGAGTTTTATAAATTAAATTCACCTGACTAAGGAGTAAATCACTAAATTGTTTTTTGTTTTTTTTTCATCCAAATAAAAATTTAAGCAATTGTGTGCATTAAAAATAATGATATTTTCTTTTTACATCATCCTTAAACTAAAATGTTTTAATTTAATTTGCCATGTTATATATGCTTCTTACTTCAACTGGTAAAATTTTTTAAAATGATATAAAAGATTTGATATATAAATTCTGTTAAAAAATACTATATAAAAAAATAAAATATTTAGTAGTATTATAAGAACCAAAAATTTTTTTGACATAAACCAAATTTTCATTACAATTATGAACTTTATACTTTTTTTTTAAAAAAAATTCGTAAAGTCTACCTTTCATTTAATATTTTTAACTCTCCAATTTTTTTCAAAATTTTTTTTGTTTGCATTGTGCTTTTTTATTCTAATGAATCAAATTAATTATCTTAATTCCTAAAATACCCTTATCACATTTGACTTTTTATTGTTAACCCTTTTTACTTGCATTTTTTCCAATTCTCATGTCACATTTGAATTTTTTTTATTTACCCTTTTAAAGAAATTAAAAGTCTATATATTAAGGTAATTATCATAATTCCTAAAATACCTTTATCACAATTTTGTTGTTACCCGTTTTGTTTGCACTTTAGTTTTGTTTTGGTGTTTTAATTTCTTATGTTTTTACATGAACCATTCTAAACCCTAAAATACCTTTGCTGTTATTTTATCTTTTTAAATAGTAACTTTAATTTTGTTACAAGTCCTAATCTAGTAAAACAATCTTTATCTTTTCTCAACAAAATCTAAATCTTTTTTGTTGAACAAGAAAAAACTTATAAAGTAATCGAATTCAAAAAGATTCAAACTATCTTCTTTGGTCCAACACAAAATCTTAACAATAAAGGCAACAATCATCAAAGTTATATACAAAATCCATTACCCAAAAATTGCCCAATGGCATAGCAAAACCTTAGAAATCTCACCTCCAAAATCATCATTTCCTTATGCAACTTTCAAAACCTTAATTCACAGACCATGGTAGTCTATATATCCCACTCTAGTAAATCTTCATGCCTACTTTAATTCAAATTTATATAAAAATTTGACACATGTAAAATGTTATATAATTTTATAATATACAATAATTATAGTAACATAAATAATACAAATTGAATATCATTAATGTAATAGCCCTGCATATAAATTAAGTGCAATCTTATCTTAAAAAACGGCCCATGCTCATAAGTGAAATTTTATTATCAATTCAATATAATATACTCTATAAATTTATATGTAAATATCTCATAATCTATACTATTCATTATCTGTCAAAGTAACTTCGATATTTGAAAATATAAGAATAGCATGTCTATATTCTACAAGTCTGGCCTCACACTATAAATGGCACATGTGCACATCATAACAAGTAGTAACTGACATAGTAATGTTAATGCCTCATCTATCTCTTTGTCAAAATGACCTTGTGGTGCAGAGTCGTATACATATATTTGGTGTTCGGGCATATCAATGGTACATGCAACCCAATGTTCACTACAAATCAATGTAAGAAGTAGAAGATGATCAACAATAGTCCAAAGTCTCTACACTCCGTCAGAGTCACCCCTCACATACTTTTGTTAGCCAAAAGTCTCTAAAATAGTACTCAAGTTAGCTACCTTTTTATTCATTTGTTCTTAAGTATTTAGCAATTTTATTTACATATTAGCAAAATTAATCTGAGAATAAAACTAAAATTGATAAAAAAAATATAATCATATGTAAAAAATAATTTGTAATATAAATCATACATATAGATGTATGAAGCCAATGGTCAAATCCTGCGATATCATTTAAGGAGACGCTATTTATCGATGTGCGAACAAATAAATATACTCATTTATACGCTGATAAAATAATAATGTAAATATTAAAAATTAAAATAAGATAAATATTGTAACATAATTATTGGTATGATATTTATAGTATCTCGTAATTGCACATTTGAATCATAAATATCACGAACCCATTGAGATGTCAATGTAACCAAGTGTGTCTTTATAAGCATCCGAATCTTCTAGCCAATATAGATATTGAGTATATAAATTATCTAGATAAGTGACAATAAGATTTATAACTAAGTCTCTCAAATACTGAGGTAGTGGTTAGCTGAAAAGGACTCTATGCTTTATTTTTAATAAATTAATATAAGAACTTTTAGCATATGAATCCTTTTTATACATCCGACCAAATCAACTGTTATGAGGGACTGATATGAGTCTGTGATGTGTTTGTATGGATAGATCATCTGCATAAGTCTATAGATTCTCTACCTTTGACAAAAAATGAACATACTAATTTAAATAATAGTGCAATTTAACTATAATTACCTAAATAAGTGAGACAATAGACGTCATCTGTGAATGAGAGGTACTTAATATCAATTCTCGAAAGTCTGTTAGAAGCTAATCAATTTGGCCTATCACATTATGTTTGACCTGCCATTAGATGTCCACTCTCATTCTATTTGCTATTAAGGTATGAAATCGATCCATCATGTTATGTACACTTCTTCTGAAGAAATCGTCGTATAAGGCAGTAGCACAGGTGAATAATGATGTGACAGTGTAAGAGAATAATGTGCATGAGGCATAAGTAAATAATAATACAATGGTCTACAAGAATAACATGATAGATACGCAAGTGAATATTGATGTGACAATGTCGGAGTATAATATGGCGATGACATCAGAGAGTAATGTGGCGTGGGTATGTGTAAATAATGCGGCAAAGACGTGGCAAAATGATGTTGTAAGCATACAGGCAAACAATGCATAGATAGAATCAAAGAATAATGAGGCATACGTATGTGTTGAGGTAGTAATACAAGCGAATAACCTGATTGTGTATGCCACAATAAATGGGTGCATATATTTGAATGAGATATCAATGCATAATTTAATAATTGAAAATTTTAAGTTATATTGCGTTAATAACTTTTACCAGTGTGCAAGAGTTTTTGTTTTAATCATGTGCTTTAGAAGTCCTAGCCATAAGCAAACTACCCCCATATGTATCATCTAACTAAATAATTTAAAGTAAATGTGCCACATATAACAAATTACTTTCATAAGGATCATCTTATAACACATTAAGCATTACCAGTATTTAAGAAAAATATATTAATAAATTTTAATATTTTAGACCATATAATATTTATTTTAGTATAAAATTAATCTACTATTTGAAAGTATTTACTTATAGCAGATTCGCGAATAAGTGCCTATATACGATTTTCTAATCAAGAGCATGTTAAAGATTCTTCTACCGCAAGATTTGTGAGGTTTCATTACTAACACATACCGTAATATTATTTTGCAAGTTAGGTATAACCTTGTAAATCTAAACCTATCTAACAAAAAAATGTGAGTACAATAAAATACTACATAATGAACAAGAATTTTAATTTTAGTACAATTATTTTTTATAAATATTTGAAATACAAAAGGAATATTAACAATATTGTACTTTTCTATAAAAACTCTTGCTAAACACCTCTAAACACGGTGCATCCCTATTATATTAAGTATACTGTGTAAAAATTAATTATCGTAATAATTGAATTGCGTAAAAAAAGACGGTGAAAACCTTTACCAAATAGAAATTTCTCAAGTAAATAAAAAAGCGCCAATCTCCCTGCGTTAATGTCTAATATGATACAAAAATTAAAGTTATCAAAAGTTATCTCAATAGCGTTTAGCGTAATAATATTTAAATCATTGAAAAAAGTACCATTTATCGTATACTCCGAGGCACATGAAAATTAGGAAATTGTCTGCAGTTAAATCCAATAATAATACTAAACTCAACATAGAAAAATTGAATAGTTTATCCCCTACTAGGAAACTATTTCTCGTTATTATCGTTGTCAACATATACTTCATGCAACAGTATATAATGAATGAGGATAAATGAATGACATAGATATTTGATAAACAAGAAATGCCTAAAATAAGTCTACCTAAATAAATCAACTTATGTCACAATTAATTTCCTTCTAATATGGTCTATTATTGTAAAATATGTCAAATAACTCGTCAATGCATTGAAGTGCTCATCTTTTACAATCTTTAACTATAGTTGGCATGCCATTTTTACCTGTAAAATTGTACAAATAATTATTTATTAATAAATAATGTATAAAATAAATATACTAAATTTACTACAATTTATTTTTATTACATTGTATTTTATTTATTTTTAATTCAAAATAAAAAAATAAAAATTGATATTTTTAATATTTTAATTAATTTATAATAAATTTTATATGAATTAAAAAATTAAATATCTTACAAAAATTAATTAAATTTAGATTTTAATAATTATTTTTCATTAATATCTATTTATTTTTATATCAAAATTAAAAATAATAACAAAATTTTAAGCAACATTCATGATATTTTTAATTTATTTATAATAGTTTAATTAATTTCTAATAAATTTTAATTAATTAACATTTATAATTAATATTTAAATTTTTCTCAATTATTTCTATTTTTTAATTTAAAATAAAAAATAAAAATTAACATTTATAATATTTTAACTATTTCTAATGAATTTTAATTCATCAACATTTATAATTAATATTTAAATTTTATTCAATTATTTCTATTTTTTCTTCATTTATAATAAAATTATAAAAATTGATATTTATGATATTTTAATTAATTCCTAAAGAATTTTAAATGAATTAAAAAATTAAATATCTTTAAAAAATTAATTAAATTTGGGTTTTAAAAATTACCTTACAAAAATATTTAATTTCTATTTATTTTTTAAATCAAGATTAAAGCTAATAATAAAATTTTAATTGAAATTTATTATATTTTTAATTAATTAATAATATTTTAATTAATTTCTAATGAATTTTAATTAATTAACATTTAAAATTCTTTCAATTATTGTTATTTTTAAAATAATTTTTTTAAATTATTACTATTTTAATAATTATTATTTAACATTTATAATTAGTATTTATATTTTATCTATTTATTTAAAAAATTAATTATCTCAAAAAATTAATTAAAAATAAATTACAAAAAAGTTTTTAAAAAAATTAGCCACGCGCAAGGGGGTGTATTGCACGCTCTACGAATGAATTAGCTGCCCCTACGCATGCCATATCACCCCGTGCGCGTGGGGATCACACGCCAAGCAACGCACATGGTGCATGGTGATCACGTACCAGAGCCTAACATCAGTGGAGATCTTCTGCTTATGCCACGCCCTTCAAATTTTACTGTTTTTTGCATTTTTTTTACCACATTTTCCGGTGAAAACTACCAAAATCTTACCCTTTTCAATTTTTTTTAATAATATATACATGTAATTTATAAAATTTGTATATTTTAATTATTATTTTTTATAATTATCATACAAAACACAAGAATTACTAATTAATTATAAATTAATTATTTATAAATATTTTTAAACTCATTAATATAATAAAAATTAATAATACAAATAAAATTAATTTTTATTATTTTTATTATTATCAAAATTTATTAACTCTTATATGTGCTTTTAAAAATAAAAAGAGATGAAGAAAAAAACAAAGAAAGGTGAAAAAAGTTAATATTTATAGTAAATTTATGGAATAAAATTATGAATATAATTTATTTGCGAAAATAAAATTATTAAAATAATTTATTTTAGTAAAAAAATTTTAGAATTGATTATAAATATTAAAAAATATTAAAATAAAATTATTTTAAAAAAATTTTTCCTTAATTTATTTCCAAATACCAACAACATCTAAGAACGTTGTCAACCTTCATGTCTTCTCTTCTTTCTTAACTTTCCTCGTAAAACCCATCATTTTTCTTGGCGAAATCTAATGGGAAAATCCGGGCTCTTTGATCTTGAAAAACAATTTTCCTTCTATGGAGCTTACCACAGCAGCCCAATTAGCATATTGATACACAGCTTGCTTGTGTGGCCGATTTTCCTCACTTCGCTAGTTCTCTTTTACCTCACACCTTCTGTATATGATTTATCGGACCAACTTTTGTTTTTTTCTATCTGGTTTGTTCAGTCATGCCCTCGTTTTGAATTTCGGTTTCTCGTTTACTCTAATCTATGCTTTGTTCTATGTTCGTTTGGATAAAAAAAGCTGGCTTTTTAGCTGCTTTGCTTTGTTTTGCTTGTTGGGTTGGTGGCAGTTTGGTGGCGAATAGACTTGGTTTCTCTCTTGCATGGGAGGTAACCTTTTTTTTTTTCCCCCAAAATTATGTATGCCTGAGTTACTGTTTGTTTGGTTGGTGAGATATTGTGGCAAGGGGAAGAAATTTCGGGATTTAAATTCTTCATCTTTTGTAGGCATTTTCTGGGTCTGGTTGAAGAAACCATAATGCATTTTGACATTTAATATTATATTTGCATGTTGTGTATTTTCCTTAGAAATAAATTCATGTTGCAATTTGATTGTTTAGGAAGAAATAAATAAATATATAGCATGCTGTGACATTTATTATATTGTTTTTCTGCAAACCTATAATTTTCATTGTTTATGGTTAAAATATGAATTTTTGTTTTTGAGGAACTGGTATGTTGCCCTGTGGAAGGATGTTTCAGTTTATTTTTTTAGGTTGCTGATCTGTCCTGGCAACAAATTCTCGGGGCTCTTTTTTTCTGTTTTTATCAGAAGTGGTTTATTAGGAGGTCTTTAATGTGGAGCTGAAGTGTTCGAGGTCAGGTACTTACCTAGCAAGTGGAAAACGTGCTGTAGCATATGGCTTTTGTGAGTATGGGTCAAAGGAACGTGGAGCTGAAATTTTCTCCTATTAGTAAAAATTTTAAAAAAATTAAAATAAATATTATTATTTAATTTTTTATTTATTTTATTTAAATAAAATTTATTTTAATTTTTTTAAATATATATTAATAAAAATAATTTTTTTACTTCGTTAATAAAATAATTTTACTATATTTTTATAAATAGCATGATTAAACACAACTTCCTAAACTCTCTGTGTTCATGATTCGCTGGCTTATTCCCCTTGCAGATTATAAATTTAAGGGCATGTTTTTGAACATCCCTTAAATATTACTCCATTCTAATTTGTGCATTTTGGCTAGACTTTCCAATTGTGAGTAGGGCCGATGAATCATTGATTGAATGTGATTCCCTTGCTACTGTTCATTGCCTTTCTTCTCCCTGGTTATTCTCCTCCCTGGCAACTCTATACGCTCGTTTAATAGTATTCATTGTCTTTTCGCTATGGAATTCCGAGTTTCTCATATCTTTAGTCAAGATACTAAAGTTGCAGATTCATTGGATAACTGCAGGTTGGGTTGCAGCAAGGTCACTCTGGGAATTCTCCCCCACTTGCTATTTGTAGATATCCTCCCCATAACTCCTGGGGCTTTCCCCAATTTTTGTTTTATCTAATTTCTTGTAATGGCCTTTTGGCTCCCCTCTTGTTATTCTCTTTCTCTTGCTTTATTAAAATTCTCTCCAGAAGCTTATGCTCTCGGAGATTGCTTAAAATCATATTTTAAGGGGGAAAAATAAAAGAAGCAAGAAATTGCAGGTATTGTAAGGGATACGAAAAGTTTATAACTTTTGACAGTTTGTAACATATTTAAACTGAATAATATTAGTTGCAGTAATAGTATTAGAAAGTTGCCAATGATATCCTTGGGTATTACAGAACACCATTTTCTGATATTAGAGTTGATTGGCTTAATACCCTTTCCTGAGTTTTTAATTATGCCTCTTTCAGAAGAGCACCTATGCTCGCTATCATTTTCTCAAAGGATAATTGTTCAATAAACTTAAGCTTGCATTTTCTCGCCAGCAATTTCAAACTCGGCAGAATGTCTTTCTTCCTGTATTGATGTATATAACTTGTATATAACTAAATTCGGTATAATTGTTCAAGAGAGTCGGTTTTGCTTCGTTATTTTCAAAAACTGGAGAGTGTGATCTTGATATCTATTGTATAGTTTAGCTCTGTACTGGCAAAATTAATGCGATATTCTGGCCATTATTTTGATAGATGTAAACATTAATTTATTTTAACTTTCTCTATCTCCCTTTTCTTTTTTCTCTCAGAAAGATACCCAGGGTTTCATGCAAGTGTTAAAGCAAAGATAGGAGATGAAATCCAGGAATGGCAGGACAAGAAACAAAAGAAAATTTCTTCGCGTAATTAGAGGTCACAAAGGAATGATTTTAGCTTGACCAATTCTCTGTAAACAATATGAAAATAATCACTTTGTATTTTGTCAGACTAATGGACCTTTTTTGAAGTATTTGTATAAAGTTTTCTGGACCCTGAACAAGAGTCTCTTGAGTTGACCTGAAAAATGACTATACTAGATAAAAATTGCTTTATGTGTACCATCTCAAAATAAAGTAAACCATCTCAAAAGCATCAAAGTCAACCAACTCATAGTGAACTCATGCTGAGTTGTAGCCATTGATAGTTATAGAATAAGTTTCAACTGATTCCAACTATAACCTCTTAGTAGCGGAAATGCCAATGGAGCTATTACCAGGCTGAGGTTTGTGAACTCCCCTGTCCCGCATTGATTTCCTCACTCTCGTTGCTTCGTTCCATTGTTCAACACTTGCATACATATTTGCAAGAAGAACATAATCACTGCTATGATCTAGTTCCAACTCAAGAAGATGTCTCCTCACCTTCTCTCCAAGTTGAACATTACCGTGTAATCTACAAGCAGCCAAGAGTGTCCTCCATATAATGGCGTTGCACTCCATGGGCATGCTCCTTGTCAGTTGATAAGCCTCCTCCACCAACCCTGCTCGACTCAAAGCATCTACCGTGCATCCATAGTGCTTTATTGTTGGTTTGATGTTATACTTTTTACTCATCATATCAAAGTATCTTCTCCCTTCATCAACCATTCCTCCATGACTACAAGCGCACAAAACCCCCAAGAAAGTAATGTCATTTGGTTTCTCAAGATTTTCTTGAGACAGTTTTAGGAAGAGTGTCAAAGCTTCCTTGACATATCCATGTGCTGCAAGCCCAAGTATCATCGTGTTGTAGGATATTATGTTCTTGCCCTTCATATTATTGAACGTCCCGTATGCTTCTTCGACAGCTCCGCACTTAGCATACATATCAATTAGCGAATTGGAAACTGATATGCTGTCGGCAGGACTAGTTTTTCTAATGCAAGAATGAACCCATCGCCCAAAATTTAAAGCACCCAATGCAGAACAAGCCGAAAGGGTGGCAAGCAATGTGGCTTCATCAGGTTCTATGCCACTTCGCAACATTCTCAAGAATAAGTCAAGTGCTTCTTTGCACTTGCCACAACAAATATGACAATCTATGATGGTATTCCACGCCACTAATTCTGGTTTGGGAATTTCTTCGAACAGTTGGCTAGCTGTGGAAATGTCCTTAACCATGCCATACATGTGAATCAGAGCATTCCTAACAAAAATATGAGACTCCAGGCCATGTTTTAGAGTGCTACAATGCATTTGTTGGCCTAACACAACTGATCCCAGCTGCCCACAAGCCTTGAGCAAGAAACAGAAGGTGAAATTATCAGACAAAAAATCATTCTTCTGCATGCTCTTATAGTACTCCAAAGCTTTTGAAGGATTAGCGTGCTTGACAAACCCTCTTATTATGGTATTCCAAAGAAAGCCATCAGAATTTTCAACATTTAAAAAAACTGAGATGGCATAGTCCATATCTCCAAGATCTGAAACGGCACAAAAAACGATGATTTTGCCAACCACAAAGAGGGTCTGATCAAACCCAGATCGAATGATTTGAGAATGAAGTTGCATAACATCTTTCATAGTTAAACATTTCTTGAAAAGAGACATAAGGGTTTGTTCCTTGGAAGAGAGGTTAACATGATTTGCGTTTAGAGTTGTTTTTGTAGTTAGATTGCAAAACAAAGAAGGGATATTGAACTTTGAGAAAGGAAGTTTTGTTTTGGACAGAGGAATTTGAATGTTTGACTTTAGGCGGTTGAGTCTGCGCATGAGTATCAAGAAGTTGATAGCCATGTTAACTACTGACGTTTTCTTCAGGCTGAGGAATAATAATACAAGACAGACTGGTCTTGGGCCCAATCAATGTAAATAGACATCAAATTCATTAACTCTTTTGTTTTGGGAGAATATTTTCTCTATTAATATGCTATACAATTTAGGGATGAGGATAGGTTTCGAATTGTGGAACTGGATCGATATTACATAGAAAATCGAAACTGAACCCAAGAACCAAACCTAGAAAAATAAATAGCATTAAAATTCGAAAACCCAAACCTAGAAAATAAAAAACATCAAAATTCAAACACAAAACCTCCTGTTGAAATTGCATGTCTCTTTCCACTTTGCCACACACTTAAAAGTTTACAAATTTAATTTAAATTATCTTATATCAATTCAATAGATAATTTAATTAATAAAACAATAACATTTGAAATTTTTTATTAAAATTATAAACAATTAATTTTATTATTTTCAAATAAATATTTTCATATGAAACACAACACATATTGTTAAAATTTATTATTAAATTTGTATAAAAGTAAATATTATGTAAAATATATTTATATTTAATTCAATAAATAATTTATCAAAGAGTACATTATTTAACCATTGAACTACAAAAAAAAAAAATCAATATATTTATAATGTTTACTTAATTTATTATGTTATTTGTATATTAATTTAGTAAAATTATGTTTTACATATATTTATTTTTAAATTATCAAATAAGTTAATAATTATAATAAATAAATATATACATAATATAATTTTATTAGATATATACTTTATTATTATAAAAAATTTAATTCTTTTTTCGTAATTTGTTAACTCGAGTAATAATATAATATACTTTTAAATAGTTTGTCATCTATCAATTTTTTTTAATAACTTATTTCTTTTTTCTTTCCTTTATTCAATTTTTTGTTAGTGTATTTTATTACTTTTGTAATTTAATATTATTAATTTTATTTTTAAATTTTTTTTATCTAGTTAAATTTATGTTTTAAGTAGATGCTTATAATATTATATTTAAATAGATCTTTACAATATAAGTTTTATTCAAAAATTAAAGAAATTGAGATAATTAATAAATAAAGTACCATATTTTGGAACTGAAACCGAATTAAAATTGAAAAATATAATATTTTATTTTGAAACTAAAATTGAATTGGAATTGATAAAAGAATATTTTATTAAATAAAGTAATTCCAAATTTAAATTTTAAGAATTAATTTTATTTAGAGTAGGTTCTAATGATAAAAAAATTAAAACTAAATTTTTATATGCTCACCCTTATTATATATAATCTGCCCCACTTACAACCTATCTACTAATATTCGTTGTTAATCCCTTGAAATGCTCAAGTATTGTGAAATTTATCATTTGATTGGGTATGCTAAGTCTATGTATTTTAATATATTTTTTTAAAAAAAATGCATTTAAATGTCTAGTATTTTTTGTAAAATAGTTGAAGTACTATAGTTCTCGCATACATCTTGCACTTGTTGAAATAAACTAATCATTTTTAGTATATGATCATGCACTTGTTAAAAATAATGATAAACTAACCATATACTATTTGTTGATCATTATTTTTTTAATTTTATTTGTCGTAGAGTTTTAATTTTGTCAACAAATATCACTATTAATCAATGTAATATCATATTCAATGTAATAGGAATAATATTATCTTGTCTGGCCAAAAAGTTGGACAAATATGCTAGAATATAATACTTGGATCATGTCACATACTATTTTGACTTATTATAAGCATCTATTTTTATTTGGGTTGCATCATCAATCAAAAAGCGAGGGCAAAACTAAATTAGCACAAACTTATGTCTCGTGACTATGAGAATAATATTAAATTTTTTTCATTAAGGTAGTCATAGTTATTACTAATTAAACTAATACTCTATTAATTTATTATTATATTTTAGATATCTTTTATCAAATAATAATAAACTATATATTTGTTTAGCCTCCTAGAACTAACTAATAAAAACTTCATAAGAAGGTTATTAATTAATATAAGTTGAGCATTTAATTATTATTTCAATTTAATTATATTTTTTAAATAAGATAGTCATCGTTGGTTAGTCAAACTTAATGAGTGATATATTAGATTTTTTTTCTTTTTTAAGAAAATCTTATATAATATCTATTTTTTATTAAGGATGGCAAAATTTATCCATAACAAGTTTAGGATAAGTACAGATATGGATAAATATTCGTAGATATTCACAATAAATATTTGCAGATATTTAACTTTTTAATTTTTTTATTTCTTTATAGTATTGTTACTTTTAATTAATTAATTTTTTTAAATGATTAACTTTAAATTCTCTAATAAAAGTTAAATATAGTATGTATTTGGACTATGAGAATATTATTTATGAAGCAAATTGATTATTTTTGTTACTTATAAGAATTTATTTTTCATTAATTTATATATTATTATTTACTATTGTAAAAATTATATTGGGTGAGTGTTAACTACAACTGAATAAAATAAAAATAAAAATTTAGTAATTATTCTTTTAAACTTATAAGTTTATAAACTTTTATTTTATATTTTATATATAAATTTGTAACATAATAATTATTTTGTTTGAATGTTGTGATGAATTTTATTTTATATTGAATATAATTAATATTTTATGTAAGTAATATATTTTATTTTAAATTAATATTAAAAATTTATAATTTTAATTAAATAATTTATAAATTTAAATTTAATATTTAATAATAATACAAATATAGTTAAAAATATAAAAAAAACTACTAAAAATTTACAAATATTTGCTCAAATTTAATAAATATTAAATATTCGTACAAGCAAGTTTAGTGATAAAATATTAAATCTATTATGCATTTTATAATACTTTCTTTTTAGCATATGTAAATACGTGTTTAGAGATATTTATTCTAAAAATTTGCTTACGTTTAGATCCTAGAATAATTTAGGGAGTGAAAGGAATTTATATAAAAAATTAAAATTTAAAACAAATAAATTAAAATATGTTAAAATTTGTTATATCTTAGATAAATCAATAAATAAATAAATCTAAATTAATTAACCTAAACTTACCACAAATAAATTTCAATAACAAATTCAATTAATAATTAATAAAATAAATAAGACACAAAAATTTATTATTGAAAGAAAATATTATGAAAAACCTCTCTATATAATAAAAACTCTCTAAACTAATAACATGAGCCATCAAAATATATCACTAGTAAAAAAAGAATTTATAAATGATGACTTTTTATAATAACTCTTGTAACCTAATTTTGACTAACTTTTTTAAGTGACCCATTATGAGTTATCTCATTTTCAAAACTCTGAATTTTTTTTTTTTTAATGGACTTCTTGAACGATACATTCACAAAGGTAAAACTTCCAACCACCAACAACAATGAAAGCTTTAAAAGTTTTACAATTAGATTTGTAAAGGTAGAAAGTTTGCAAAGCTCTTAAGAGAAAACTCTCATATAAATCTCACTCATAAAAATATAATTTGAGCTTTTTTAAAGAAAAATAATGAATAATGCTCTCAAGAAACTCAAATGACAAAATCTTTACTTAAAAAACTTTAAAAATATAAAATGACTATCCCTTTTTAACATTAGATTAAATTTCGTAGTATTTATATTATTTTCTTTCTTTTGATATTGTTTAAGCAATTGTTCATGATCACTATTTACCACCTAATACTATTCAAACGAAGCTCGATCAAATTGCCCATATTACATTATTGTTTGAGCGAAAGTTGAATGTTGAATTACTATTTGGATTGTTCATCACTGTTTATGTATTACTGTTTATGATACTATTTACCTCGCTTTAGTGGGTATCAAGCGGAGGTTGAGCACCAACCTTCTATCCCTCAGATACCGTTTATATACTATTTACACATTACTGTTTACAAGTACTATTTACATGTATTGTTCAAATATTAATAATTTGCTGTTCATCAAACTTAATTATTTTAACATAAAATAAGCCAACATCAAATATTAACCTAATAAACTACTCCTTTGGTTATTCCATGACAAAATCTTAATCTATTAAGAACTAATCTACAAAATTTTAATAATTATAAAAAAAATAAAATTTTGTTTCGAAGTTAAGAAACCTAGAAACTAAACACTGTAATTTTAAGAAATCACCAACTAAACTTGTTACCTAAAAACATAACTTCCAAAACCAAGTGAAATACATGGGAAAGTTTATCAAAAGTTTAAATAGACAACACAAGATGAATATCAATATACATGATAACAATAACCAAACATATCCATCAATATGCGAACACCACAAAAAAAAGAATACATACTGAATAAAAATATTTATTCATGCATTCAAATACTGTCCCAAACTTTTATATCTTCCCCTACCTTATATATTGTCTCCCTCTTTTTGTTACTAAATGACAATGATATCAAAAAAATAAAATAAAATCAAGTCAAGCAACAAAAGAAATAAGCTAAATAATGACACATAACAGAACACTCATATTAAGCAAACACTATAATACGAAGTAAATGCTATACATAAAGACAACGCATTTCTTATGAGTTTTATCTCGAATAAGTATAGAATAAAGTAATAAATACATGGCTTAAAATAAAAAATTATGAATAGGGCTAAGCTATATAAAACTACCAATTTGAATAGGTATAATATTATTAAAAAAAAAAAGTCAAATACAATACCATTAGAATCTAAACAAGTTGTAATTTTATTAATTATCTTTTTTCTCTCTTTAAAATAGAGATTGCCCACATTTTTCATTGTCTTTAACATTTTTTTTTTTTAATTACCTTTAAGTATATTTGATCTCATTTCAGAATACGCACTAGTCAAAAATCAATTTAATCACCATGACACACTATTCCAATTTATGATTGCTTAGCTAAACATAATATATGCAATGAAGCTAAAAAAAAAAATTACATCAAAGTGCATAGTAATTAAAAAATAAATCATAAGTACACAATAAAATTGAAGATATACAGAATAAAGATATCAAATTCACATGCAATAAATATTGAAAGTATGCATAATAAATACTTATACTTAGTTATCACAAAATATAAATTGAAAATTAGTTTTAACATAACAAAATTGTAAAAACTCTATATATCAATATTATTAACCAAAAAAAAAAAAGCTAAATTTTTTTTTAATTTTTTAATTTAAAAAAATATGTATAAAAATAAACTAACATCAAATGAAATATAAAGAAAAACATAAAGAATTAAAAAAAATAAAAAAGACAACTCAAAATAAACAAATTTATGCTAAGACATATGAATCAAACAAAGCAACAATCTCTCATATTCCTAAGAGGTTGTCTATAGTTAGTAGTAACCTTAGATAAGCAAGCAAGTTTATCGTTAATTATCTTAACTTATTGAGTTAACTCTATCATTTGACAAGTAAATTTATCTTGATCTAAATCAGATACAATTTTAATCTCAATCTTCTCGACTTTAGAAACAACTGCCTTAGGAGTAACAAACATAATTTCAGAGGTAGATATATCATTAAAGTTAGCTACAGAAAAATTTAACACTTTCTTTTTACTCACATTTTGACCTATGTTAAGCATCTTATCTAATTTCTTATTGCCATTATAGAATTTAGTAAGTTGTGACCTAACATATTTCAACTCACAAGTTAAGACTTTAATTTCACTCTCTAAGACTCTTTTTTATTCTTTTAAACTAGAAACTAACTTAACTTAATCCTCTAATTTGATTATAAGATCTTCCTTCTTAAGTTTAATAAAATTGAGTTTTTTAAAAATATCTTTGTTCACTTTTTTAATCTTCAAGCCCTCTTTATAAAAATCCTCAAATGCATCATTAATATTTTTCTCATCATCTGAACTATCTTTTTATGAGTCAACATACTCATTTTTTATAAAGAAAACAATAGCCACAATATTAGTTTTATCAAAAGAAGACTCATCACATTCATCTTCACTAAAATCATCATCACTAAGGAAGACATTCACGACTTTCTTGCCCTCTTTAAAGTTAGGACACTCAAATTTAATATGTCCAAATCACTTACACTCATGACATTGAACCTTCTTATTGCTTTTACAAAATCTCTTTTCTTTTTTACAAGATTTTTATTCTTATTAGAATCTTCCTTCCTAAATCTAAAAACTTTATAAACTTCTTGATAAATAATACCATCTCCTCATCATCTGAAAATTCATCACTAGATTTAATTTCAACATTTTCCTTAACAAACTTGAATGCTATAGATTTTAGACTTCTTCGATTTAGTAAAACTTATAGGTTTAAAGGAAACCTACTAGTTCTTTTATTTTAACTAAACATAAATTTTTGCTTTTTTTTTTTTTATAGTAGTAACTTTAGAACAAAATCCTTTAGGGAAATTTTTAAGTACTTTTCAAATCACTTGACATTCAGTAATCTTTATGCCTAAATTAAAACTCGAATTTACTATATCATTCAACTCAGCTTAAAACTTGTCAAATATTTTATCATCTTTTATCTTAATCTTCTCAAACTTAGAGATTAGAATCTAAAACTTAGAATTCTTAATGGTTTTTCTACCTATATGGGTAGTTTTAAGAATATCCCAAGTATCTTTAGCAATATCCCATATTAATATTCTTTTGAACTTTTCGAGAAAAACAGCCATGAAAATCTTATTTATAACTTTATTATACCAATTAGAATCAAGTAACTCATCTAGTTCATTGATTAAAATTTTTAGAACTAGTAACACCATAAACTATGACTACAAGAAGAGTATAAGCTTTCAAACATGACATTTATACTTTCTCATCTACAGATAAACAAAAACTTTCATCCTAACTTTCCAATATGAAAATTATTCCCATCAAAATAAGGTAGAACAAACAAATTTTAAGATTTATATTCCATCTAAATAAAATCTAAGATCAAGGATTAAGTTTAGATTTTGATATTAATTGAAAATTTGCCTACGTTTAAATTTTAGAATACTTGAAAGGGTAAAAAATGTTTCTACCAAAAATTAAAATTTAAAACTAATAAATTAAAACGCATTAAGATTTGTTAAGTCTTAAATAAATTAATAAACAAATAAATCTCTAACTAATTAATCTAAACCTAATACAAACAAATTTTAATACAAATTCAATCAATAATTAATAAAGTAATAAAAGTAAATAAGACACAAGAATTTGTTATCAAAGAGAAACTTTATAAAATACTTATTCACATGATAAAAACCTCCAAGTTAATAATATGAGCCAACAAAATGTTCACTAATAAAAAAAAACGTACAAATAATGATTTTTTATAAGAACTCTTATAATTCAATATTGACTACCTTTCTTAAGTGACTCACTCTGAGTTATTCCATTTTTAAAATTGTAAATTCTTTTTTCTTTAATAAAATTCTTGAACGACACATTCATAAAACTAAAATTTCTAGCCACTAATAGCAATCAAAACACTAAAAGTTTTATAATTAAATTTGTAGAAAGAAAAAATTTTAAAAAATCTCAAGAAAAAATTTTCATATAAATCTCACCTACAAAAATGTAATTTATATTTTCTCTTAAAAAAAATAATAAGTAATGCTCTCAAGAAAATCAAAGAATAAAATCTCTATTCAAAAAGTTTAAAAATATAAAGTGGTTATCTCCCTTTAACATTATATTAAACTTTGAAATATTTATATTTGTAGCATTATTCAAGCCTAGCTCGAGCGAATTGTCCAAATTAGACAAGTGCAAGAGCGAAAGCCAAACAGAGGTCAAGTGCTAAGGTATTGTTTCATAAGCAAGAAAATAAATCCAAAATTTTTCAAATATGAGAATTCAAACTACAAACCTTAATGATAAATATATGCACACTTACCATTAAGCCTGCACTTCCAATTACACCTGTTATTCATCACATTTATTAATATACAAAAATCACATTCAACAAATTATTTAACTAATAAAAAATATTTTAAAATTTTTATTAAAATTATAAAAAATTAATTTAATTATTTTTAAATAAATACATCTATTTGAAGTTGTTGTTCAAATTTATTATTAAATTATTATAAACATAACTTTTACGTAAAATATAATTATATTTGATTCAACTAGTAATTTATTAAAAAGAATATTTTTTAGCTATTAATCTAGATAAAAATTTAACTAATATATTTATAATATATATTTAATTTAATTTATCATATTATTTATATAATAATTTAATAAACTAATGTTGTACATATATTTATTTTAAAATTATTAAACAAGTTAATAATTATCATAAATAAATATATACGAGGTATAATTTTATTATATATATAATTTTAATATTATAAAAATTTAATTTCTTTTTTTATGATGTGTAATATTAATTCGAATAATAATAAATATTTTTTAAATAATTTGTTTAATATTAATTCTCTTTAGTAACTTATTTCTCTTTTTTTTTTTTACACAAATTTTTATTCATATATTTTATTATTTTTGTAATTTAATATTATTAATTTTATTTTTAATTTTTTTATTGAATTAAATTTATGATTTAAATAAATACTAATAATATTATACTTAAACAATTTTTAAGAGTTTTACAATAGAAATTTATTAAAAATATTTATAAAAAAGATAATTAATAAATAAGATATCCTATTTTGAAATCATAATTGTATCAAAATCAAAAAACAGAGTGTCTTATTAAATAGAGCAGGTTTTGATTTTAAATTTTAGAAATCGATTTTATTTAGAATAGGTTCTGGTTTCATGTGGAATTTAAACTGAACTTGTAAATGCTTACTCCTATTGTTTTACACTATTTATTCTATTCATGTAACACTGTTTATGACCTTGTTCACCTTTCTTGGGCAAGTGTCAAGGGAAGGTTGAGCAGCAGGGCACCTGTTTAACAAATTTTATATTGTAAAACTCTTAAAATATGGTATGCTATTTTAAAATCAAAACCGAAAAATATGGTATATTATTAAATAGGATAGGTTTCGATTCTGAATTTTATGAACATATTTTATTTATGGTAGATTCCTGTTTAAGTAGAATCGAAATTGAACCTATAAATACTCACCTCTATTATTTTATATTGTTTATTATACTCACATGTCACTATTCATGACTCTATTCGTCTCGCTTGGGCAAGTGTCAAGCAAAGGTCGAGCGCCAAGCTTCTGTACCTCAGATACTATTCATCTATTGTTCATACGTCACTATTTTTAAGTATTATTTACATGCATTATTTATATATATTGTTCATCATTTACTGTTTATCAAACTTAACTATTTTGATATGAAATGAGCTAATATAAAATATACTCTTAAAAACGTCCCAAACATAGTTCGCTATCATCCCTAGTTTTGATATTTGATTAATACTCTCTATAAAAAACTCGCAAACTTTGAAGTTAAGTATTAATTTAACTTGCCATACAACTAACAATAGAAGTTATAAACTTTATATTAAAAACTCTCTCCCATTCAAATTTTACAACTTTGGGTTTTTTAGTTTCATATTTTAATTAAATTATAATAATGAATTATCTATTAATTTCTAATTTTATATACAATAAAATAATTAATTACATTATGCCAAATAATAAAATAAGACAACGTTAAAAACAACATATTAATCTCATCATAACTTACTAGAACATTAATATCAACATAATTATTTATGCATGGATATTTGAATGTGGCACTACACACCTTATTCTACATAGCGTGTTATTCATATAATCAATCAAAAGAAAAATATAAAATCAAGGTCTAATCTATAATTTTCTTAAAAATAAATATTAAAATAAAACTTAAATTTAAAAAGAAACACACTTGAGCTTAATTTATCTTAAGCTTTTTTTTTTCTATTTTGTCTATTAAAAAATAAATAAATTTGATTCTCTTAAATAAATATTTATTGGGCTATTTTTACAATAATATTTTTAATTAAAATAGGTCCAAATATTTATGTCAAATTTGACCTTTATTTTCTTAAATAGCTTATAATAGTTTCCTTTTATAATAATTTTTACTATATTTCATTTTTTATGATTTTTATGACTTTTTCTATTTCTATTGCTATAAGTTGGTAACTCTGTAAATTTTATACAAATTCTTTGAAATTTTTTTTCGTTTGTTTTCTAATTTTTAACACATTATAATTTTTTTTTTAATTTGTTATTCGTTATAATATTCTTTTTTTTATCTAACAAATTCTATTAAAAACAAATTGATAGGCTGAGAACAAAGTTAATGGATTTAACCATATTTGCATGACCTCTTGAACTCAAATAAAATCTACAATCTAAATGCAATAAACAAGGGTCTTAATGCTAAAACTAACAAAATGTTATAAAAATTTTCATTTTATTAAATAGCAGAGTTTATATGTAATTTTCCGAAAAAACAGTAAAATCAGTTTTCCACTTCTTTTAACGCTGCAGTCCTCTAAGAATTCATGCCCACCCAGTTTTCTTTTCTCTGCAACGGCCTTTGCAAAATCCTTCTGCGATTTTCATTTGAACAATTACAACACACTATTTTATATGAAATTGACGAATAAGAATTCAAAAGAGAAATTGTGACATTATTTCATTACAATCATAAAACAAGAAAACACAAAAAATCTTCAATGCATTAAAAGCCAAAAACATTCATCGTATTAATTAGCAAAAAATAAAATTATAGATCAATTAAAATAATTAGTGCCACATTAAAAATCACAACCACACAAAATAAAAATACTATATAAGTGATAAAAATAAGTGGGTTCTGATATTGATTATTGAAATATTTGAATTTTAAAATAGTTTTAATAATTCAATATAGTATGCAATGGAAGAAATCTTTTATTTTATCAAATGTGGAGGAAAATAAAAAAATAACTTAAAATGCTTAAAACATTGATGTACTATTTACTCTTCTTAATTTTCACTCTTGTATGGAAGTACTTTCTTTAGTTAGCGTGTGAATAAGTTCTTTTAGAAAATGATTATATTTTTGTTTTTTAGTAAAATGGTATATTTCTAACTTTCTCCTTTTAACATTCTTCTATAAAACACACATTTAATGTAAGATATAAATTAAGCATTAGCTAGCAAACAAACTTTAAACTCATGGGCTTTCTAGTTCCAATCAAAAGGCCCAAACTTAATTATCTTATGATTATCTAATCTTCTAAGTTAATATGGGACTATTTTACTAAAAGTCGTAAGATTGCACTCTAGTTTATAAATATATAGTAAATGCTTATTTAATTTAAAATTTTTTTAAATTAAATTTGGGCTTTTTTATAGACTAACAATATTTACTTGATTAATCATCTACTTAATGTTTATAATTAAATTAGATTTATTGTAAATGTCATACCTATTTAATTACATATTTACTCTAAACCACTAAATTGCTCTAAGTACTATTTTCAGTATATTTATATTTGTACGTAAATCTATAAACAAAAATTATCGTTCAATAAATAATTTTATTGAATAAACTGTGGTCATTAATTTAAATAATCAAGATTACAAACAACTTGAGTAAGTATCGCTTGTATAGATTCCATCTATAAAGTACATGTTTGTAAAATTTATGAATTTATATCTTCAAGCCATTAAAGTTTTGACCATGTAATAGTCTTACTTCTTGATAACTCAAAAGACATAATTCATAAATATAAATTTGTTATTTACTCAAAATTAAGATCAATCAAACTTATTAAAACTTATATATATTAAAATAAATAATATTTCTTTAACTAGATATTATTTTACAATAGTTTTGTTCAATGTATAACAAATATACACTAATATTTTTATTTCAAATTTTTACTTTAATGGTCAAAATAAATTATTCACTTAAAATAGAAAAGTGACTTTAAATATAATAGCAACAATCTTATATAATGCTCATTTCATAAATGACCATTAACAATCTTTTATTTATAAATAACTTGTAATTTATATTTTCTTATATCAACATCTCATTTTTAATGCATAAATTACTTTATAAATAAATACGTACAAACATCGATATATATATATATATATATACACACACACACACACACACTCAATATTGCATGTAAATAAAATTTTATAAAACCAAATAAAATGTTACTACAATAAATATTTTAAGATTATATATCATGACTCTAATTCTAATTGCAATATTAACTTACACTAAAATTGTGATTTAATTTAAGGTTCAAAATAACACCAGATATACTATCTCATATTTTCTCTAATAATAATGGATGTACTGGCTAGTCTTTCTCTTTTATTAATGGAGAAAAGAAAGTTTTCATATTTTTTTGTTCTAGTAATTTAATTTCTTTACTTATTATATAGTGATTTCTTCATCAGATTTAACAATTATTTATCAATCTACTATGTATCCAAAATTATAAAATTTATGATATATACACAACACAATACAATAAATTGAAGTTTTATTTTTTATTAAAGCGATGGCAGCAGCAATGATTCTCATGGAGAAGTAATTTGCATAGATTCAAGAATAGTCTTATTGTTATAGAAGTTGGTTACAACTTCCTAGTTTTATCCACACACACACACACACACACACACACACACATATATATATACACGAACATACAATATATTCAAGTCATATAAAAGTAAATAATAAAACTTGCTAAACATGAAATGAACCTTTTTTTTTTATGGTTCAAGCTAAGTAGCCAACATTAAAGAGTAGAGTTGAAGTGGTTAAAATTCTTTTAGTCTGTTAAAGTTAGTTCATCAGTTGGTAATGACAGTTGATACATTAGCTGGCAAACTAAAACAAATCTACAATCAATAAACAAGATTAATTAAGCTACTCTTCACTACATAAACACACATGTAAGTTATTTATTAAAAAGTAGTAAGTGTTGGTAAAACTTTAGGTTTGGACAAAGAAGCCTAAAGATGAGAGGATAATCTTGAAGTTTAGACTTGTCATTTTAGAGTGATTTGATTTTTATAGTTTTGGCATTCTTTGAATGGTTCAATGAAGGTGTTCTTTCTATTGTTGGTCGTGAATATAGACCTTAACGGCTAAACCATGTAAATGATTATTGTTCTTATGATGTTTAATAAAGTGCTTAGTTTCTTGGATTTTATAACTGCTAGTTATTGTATTTTCTTATACTACAAGTCTTGATAGAAGTTCATTGGTTTTCTGGTTTCTTTTGGAAATTTTAGAGTTATACATTAAAAGATTTAACAAATTGATATCAAAGTTGGGATTTGCAAAAGAGTTAAAAGAAGAAGGATGAATCATAAGAGGCAGGACATGGTGAGGTTCTTGCAATAAGAAGAAGATCAAAAAAGAATTTAAAAGAGAGGAATCAATATAGATCAAAATTAAGAAACAAAAAGTTTAGGTGTTTTCAGTGGCACAAGAAAGGACACTTCAAGAGGGATTGCTCAAAAAGGAAAAACAAACGGAAGGATTATAAGCAATACAAGGAAAATATCATTGTAGCCTCAGAGGACAACAATTTCTCTTATGAAGACTATGAAATAACAAAGTTGTTTGTGGTATTTGATAAAAGGACTAAAGGTTAGTGGATAGTAGACTTTGGATGCTCTTTTCATATTTGTCATTATTAAAGCTCTTTTATTACTTACAATTCAAGCTATGGATGGAAAGTTATGATAGGAAACAATGTAGCCTGCACTGTAATTAGGGCTAAAATTATCATAATTAGAATAATTGATGGTTCAGTTTTGGAGTTACAAAACATTAGACATGTTTTTGATTTGAAAATGGCCCTAATATCTTTGGGGATGCTTGACAAGTTTGACTGCATATTTAAGGCAAAGAATGGTACATTAAAAGTTATCGAATACTCCATAGTTGTGATGAAGGAAATCATGAGTAAAGGTTTATAACTATTGAATGGAGGGACAATAGTTGGATCAATATCTATGTCTACATATGTAAGGATTGATAAAATTAGACTATAGCACCTAAAATTAAGACATATAAACCAAAGAGGGCTAAAGGAGCTAGGATTTTATCACATAGAGAGCTTGGAATTCTCTGAGGAGTGTGTGATTAGGAAAACTTGCAGATTCAAGTTTGGAAAAAGGGAACAAGATTAGTTAAGATACTCTTCTATATATAAATACACATTTAATTCTTTATTAAAAAGTAGAAAGTGTAGGTAAACTTTAGGTTTGGACAAAGCAACCTAGAAAAGAGAGGATAATCTTGAAGTCCATACTTGTCATTTTAAAGTGATTTGATCTTTGTAGTTTGGCAATTTTTGAATGGTTCAATGAAGATGTTCTTGTTATTCTTGGTCACAGACATAGGCGTTAAAGGTCGAAACACACAAATGCTTTTTGTTCATATGATGTTTGATGAATTGCTTAGCTTCTTAAATTTTGTAATAGCTAGTTATTGTATTTTCTCATACTACAAGTTTTGATAGTAGTCTATAGATTTTTTAGATTGTTTTGAAAATTTTGGAGTAAGACATTAAAAGATCTAATACAACATGTTACATAATAAAAGTAAATAGCTTAATTTGTTTCGTTTTTGATTGTTTGTTTACATATATCAAAACAACGATGCACAAACATATACATACATAAATAAAAAATAAAAAAATCATGTGTTAGAAACTAGTATGGAAATGGTAGTAAAGGGAATGGACAAGAAGCGAAAAACCTAGGTTACAAAAAACAATAAACTAATAAATAAAGGGTGTGTTTAATAACATGTATTAAATTATATTATTTCAAATAGATAGATGGATCATAGTGAATTAGAATAGGTAAAATTTAATATAGTATTATATTTAATATTGAATTGAACTGTATATATATAAAATATTATTTTATATTGTTATATTAATTTATAATTTATTTAATTTATTAAATAATATTATATTAAAATTATTATATTATTTATTATATTATATTATATTTTATTTTATTATTATATTTTATTTTAGTATATTATAATTAAAAATAAATTAATTAATAAGTGTTGGGCTGACCTGTAGACACCCAATACCCATGGGTTAGCTTCACACACTCTCATCCTTATTAATTTAAAAACGAATGCAGACTAGTCCATTTAACTTTTATTGTCAAACATGTCATAATTGCCATTTTATGCAAATAGTTAAAATATCCCAGTCTAGCTTTCATCAACCAAACATGCTCAAATTGAATTATGAAATTTTAGTAGCAAGCACACATACATTAAAAACATGTGAAATTTAGAATGAGATAAAAAATTATATTTTGATATTGAAATGGATATTTAAATATGCATCCGAACTATCACGTTCTTAAATTTAAAATAGTTAAAGTATTTTTCTTAATTTATAAAATTTAAATTACACAAAAATAAGACTTTATTAATATATATACTTTTATAAATATTGTTGACACATAAAAACTTCACGATTATTAAACAACTTATGGAAATTAATAAAAATCTATTACAATCCTCAAAGAATACCCTTAAGCATTGTGAAGGCACTTCAAATTTAATCCTCACACATATGATTATTCTTTCTTAACTTTAGGAAATAAAATAAACTATAGTAAGTATAAAACTCAATAAGCATATTGATTTTTTAACTTCTAAAAATAAAATATCTTTATCAAATATACAAATTCGTGATTTATGCTCGTGAAGGCAATACAAATGAGTTCAAAGTCGTGAGCTTAAAAAACATATTCTTTCGTCTCAAAACATTTCTTCCTTCTTTCAAAACGCTTCTTTCTTATTTTAAAAATACTTGGAATACTTCCGCTCAATCACCACTTAGTAGAATTATTTTCATCACTTATACCAGTTCTAAAGAAAAGCCACACTTATCAATAATAGTCACTTAGTAAGATTATTTTCATTGTATATACTATATGAGATTAGCATAAGTGAAATTTATGTCTTAAAAAAATAAATAGTACTCATACTCAAAAGTTATAGCCACTCTGTCATCTTAATTAATGATGAGTCCTCCCACATACAATAGATTCAAGTCATATTCTATACGAAGTTAGCGTAAATGAAAACACAATACATGTTTACACTCAATGCTTTATGATCAATGCCTATGAACTCTTAATAGATATCATAACATATATTTGTACATACAATTAGAGTTTCATAGTTGAGTATAATCAAAAATAATTTTACAAATTAGCATAATACAAATATATACATGCACACACAAACATACACATGTTTATTGTGGTTTGTTTGTAACAAGAGTCTAGTTTACTTACATGTAAACTTATCATTAATACTTACATAATACACATGTAAGTAGTGATGCAACTATTTGAGTTATCTCCAAAGTTATCTCCGCATCGCTTACAAAAATTTAATAACTAATTCACAGCAAACTCGTAGCCAATTTATATTATATTATCAAAATTACTTAAATGAATACTTAATATTTACCAAACTCATATGGATATCAACAAATTTTTGACGAATTTTTTATCTTTTCAACTATACTTATACTTTTATAAAATATCAAATTTAAACAAACAATTAATCTAATCAAACAATAAATTTTTAATAATAATTTAAAATAGAATATGTCACTCACATAAAATATTAAATCCATCAATATAAAATAAAATTGATCACAAAAATTTCATCAAATAATACATAACTATTTTACAAATTCGCATATAAAATATCATAAATCTAAAATAAAATTCTATAAAATAATAAATACTCATTTAACCATAACATATATCAATCTATTAAAAATTATAACATAATAGGAAATAAAAAATTTAGAGTCGGTTAACTATAACATTTATACCAATATCAAAATAAGATCATTTTAGTATTTTCATTAGAAAAAAAAATAGTTAAAAAATTAAATATCCACAAGTACCCTTAATTTATATTTATAGATATTTAGAATTAGTACTTGTACTCGTACCAAATTCGTTATGAACTTTTTTTTTCTCACCCACTGACAAGCATACCAAACTCATACCATTGGGTCAGGTATTAAAGGATTTGTGGGTAGAATTGTCATTTTACACATAATTATATACATGCGTACAATATATTCATTGTGATTCTTCTAAAACAAAAGTATAATTACTTACCTCAAAGTGTCATCAAATAACTATAACACATTAACATTTATGCCCTAAGGCCTTTTATAAAGACATTGATATAAACTCGTAATATCCAAATTAACTCATATTATCCAAAGTCCACAAATTTCCTTATATTAATACCTCTAATTAAATCTCAAAATATGTCAAAGTCAGTTCCAACAAAATAGTCATTACTTTAAGATTTTGTAGAAGTTTTAGTGACATATAGGTTTGCTGACCATTAAAGTTTCAAACTTTTAAAATATCCCAAAGTATCAAAAGTAATATTCATTTTTAGACTTTATATAATCTATTAAACAGTTTTTTATATTGAGTCTATTCACTTTAAAAATTAATAACAAATCATCCTTAACTTATAAAATCATAAACATTTTAGAAGAACCATACCAAGTTTCATAATTTTTTAGAAATGAATATATATGCCAAAATAGTTTTGTAAAATATGCAACTTGCTGAAACTAGAAAATTCAAGCTTATCAAACTCAACTTTGAAAAACAATAAAAGTCATTTGTTTATCCCATTAAAAAAGCAATTTCTTAGATGCTCCTTTAAATGTTTATTTTAACATATTCAAAAATTAGCTTCAACTTTAATAAGTAAAAATTCATATAATTTCTGTAACAAAACATGTCAGCATAGAATTATTTGAAATTCTAGTTTTCTAGCATTCTACACTAGTACTGAATCAAATATTTGAATATTTAGCTCATAGGTGTAGATGTTACCGAGACTCAAACCCACGAAGATCGGCAGTGTGTTTGAACCAATTTACCATTTAACAACAATCATGAACTCAAGTGACACCTCTTTACATGAATCAAAAGCAACCACAACACAAGAATTGATAGAAAATGTAAAACCCAATAAATAACCAAGAACAGAAGATAACAATTTCAAAATGAACAAATTTTTAGTACTTTGTTTCTTCTTTAATGGAGAATACAGGAAACAAAGAGAGTATTTGCAACTGCTTTCTTCTCACTTTTTCCTCCAACAAAAATCTCTCGAAGGTAAACCTCTCTCACTGTTCTTTTATGTGCTTTGTCTTTCAGCTTCTGAAGTTTGTCAAAACTAACTAAAAACACAACAGCTTTAACAAACTTGACAGGTCAGCACCTGTAGGATTTTGACACACCTGCTGCCTCTTGTACAGCTGCCAAATCACCTAAACTACAAACTAAACACACAAAAAAAAAAAAAAAAAGGGTAAAATTGGGAGATGGAAATTTTGAATCATAATCTACAATATCATCTTCACAAGATTTCTCTAATTTCCTCAAAATATTTCTCTAAAGAACATAAAATAAACTGTCACACTAACTATCCAGTCTCCTTAATAGCAAAATGCGGCGTATTTCCCCCAGTTTCTTCTATCTTTCCCTCATTTTCGGACGGATGAGAATGCTGTTCACCACTCCCACCATTAAGTCTTTGACGTCTCCATCGATGTTCCTTCTTCGCAAAACACCTTCAATGTTTCTTTCCACAAAAATCAGAAATTCATAATCAATAAAAATATTTTGTAATCAACCTTTAATACATGTTGGGTAGAGAATGTTATGAAGCAAAAAACACCACTGAAAATATTGCATTCATTGATACCAACATCTTATCAGTTAATGGTTTTGATGGCAGTTGTTCAAAGTATTATGAATAAGGTTGCCAGAAATATGTAACACTAATTGGTAGTGTTAGATGTTGGTGTCACCTTGGTATCAACACATTATCAACTCTATAATATCGGGATTTAGTGTCACAAAATTTGAGCCAGATTTTTTTTCACTCAAGTGTAACTGGCCATATTGACATTATATCAATATCTAGAATTCATTTTTTTTTATAACTAATTGATCATAAATCTGTGACACATAATTGGTATCAAAGAATGTACAATGTATTTATTTTAGTTTTAAAATCCAAATTTCTTTTCCCTACTTTAGTATCAAATAATTCAAATTCTCAATAAAAACATTATTATCATAAATAAATTAACTGTTTAAGTCATTAATCCATCCATAAACTAACATTCCATATCCATTCATTCTAGTAAACTAAAACGCATCTATTTTCAAAGCTATAGTTTCTTGCAAGTCTGGAAAGTATCTAATCCACTTGCCTTTATGATCCTCTGCCAAATGCCATTCTTCATTTTCTTGTGAGTCAAGCTCCCTAAGATACATAGAATACAGAAACAAGAAAACTTAAGATCATAGTCCATTCTAAATGCCCTTCTTCAAATATTTTTCGTAGAACGAAGGAACAATGATGTAAAGTCTAAAACTATAGTATAACACTTCAATATAATTGTACAAAATTATTAAATATGTGACATATATTTAAAATTAGTGCATATAAATAGTACACGTGAATAGAACTAGTGAACAGTATTTGAGCCAAGACAGAAGCCAAGCAGTCGACCGAGGAGCAGGATCTAGGTGCCCAAAGGGCACCAAACAGAGGTTCGAACGGCTCCAGGGAAGCTCTCCAATAGCCTAACGAGTGTATAAATATTTTGCCCATTCGAATTAAGGTTTTACGAGCAGCCATCAAAAAGTTTTGAATTTTCATACAATTAAAATAGCTTTAAATTTAATAGGGTTATTTTGCCTTTCTATAATTTCTTTGTTATGCTAATAAAATCGGGAGTTTTTTTCTTTACATCTTCAAAGTTTTTCCACATAAATGTTGGCCTTAATTTAATTTCTGTTTGCTTTCTTGGCCTGATTTTCATAACAAAAAATATATAGCATCAAATGGAGCGGAAGCCAAGAAGCATTTAGAATTGAACGGTGCTACAAACCTTCTGAAAATCAATCCCAGGATAAACAATGTGGCAATTAGAGCTCTTATCCTCTTACCAATTGCCTATCATTAAGAAAGCAGCAAAGCTAAGATTGTAATAAAATTGCTCAAGGAATTTTCTCTTTTTCCTTTGAACATATTTTGGTACACTATAGATTTTATCGAAAATCTTAAGCTCGAAGTTGACTAAAAGAGTGTGATATTCAATTTCTAAGGCTCATCTACTTCCACAGTAAAATTGACTTCGGAATAAGAAAAACGGCATTTTAAATGAAGATACTGCTTTTAGGATCATTGACTTCTTTTTACAAGGCATTCTTTCTTACAAAAGAGTGGAGATGGGTTTATTATAAATCAGTGTATGGACGCTTTGAATCAATCTTACGATCCATAAGAATTCCACAATCATAATCTTTAACATACCGAGCATGACAATGAGAGACAATCCAGAAGCAGATAACGAGAGACAATCCAGGAGCAGATAACGAGAGAACCAATTAAATGAAGTAATACAGCTTAAGGAGGGTCATTTATAGTAGCTCTAGTAAAGGAATACATGTATGAGGCCTCAAACATTGTTGTTTTTCTCTTAGCTAAATCTTTCTCTAGTATCAAGTATCGACAAAGCTAAACTTAATTGAGATATATTTCAATCTGTATAACAATCTAAAGACTGCATTTCTTTGTGTAACAAAACCATGAACTTATCACGAACACGAGCCAAGATATTCTGATGCAAAAATAAAGTTGTGTCCAAACAATACTGGAGTTGGATATCAACATAACCTTGCCATCGATCTTTTTCCAGTAAATCTCTTTGGTAAAATCCTGCATGTTACTAGATTTCAAGCCTTTTTAAATGTAAATCTGGTGAAAATAAGGTAATGCATCAAAGATAATGAAATTGAAAGATTCTGAAAAAATTATTCCAGAACAACAAAATCTTGGATTCGTCCAGAATTTCTTCATCTAAATTTACACTTGTATGGTTATAAGCCACTCATAAATTTCGCAACAAATAAATTCAAAAAGATATTGGGAAACTTGGGCATTTATTGTCCAACAAATATGGACCTAGTTAGGCTCATAATTAATGATCACCATCTTAGCCACATTCCATTACCAAGAAAAATCAGTTTTAGTGGAATTTTTCGGAGAGAATACCATCTTGCTTCCATGATAATGTGACTAGTATTGATTCGAGTGTCATATTCATTCCAGTGTAGAGACCTCCCAGTGCATGCTCCCCACGACAATTAAAGGCCATTACAATGCGTAATAGAAATAAAAATAGGAGAATAGGAAAAAAGAATACAGAGTATTTAATTAATAAAGTAATAAAAATATATTTATTAAAAGTAAATAAAAAAATTAATAAAAAATTTTGTCATTCACTTAATATAGTAAAAAAAATTTATAAAATTTTATTAATATTTTTCATCTATTATTAAAAAATATATCTCTTATCTTATTGATTGAGTAGTTTTATTATGTCAATAATATTAATGTAATAGTATTTTTTATTTAAAATTTTTTAATTTTTTAATATAAAAATATTAATATAATAAAATTATTTAATTTAAAATTTTTTAATTGAAAAACCTAATTTATAGAATTTTAATATTATTGGCGAAGGTTTACTGAGCTGACATGAATTGTCATTATCCCCAAAATATATTTTTGTTACACATTTACGTTGCTACAAACTGTTATTGGCGAAGAAAAAACCGTCGCCGAAAGTTTTTGGCAATGACTAACGGCTTTTCAGTGACAGTTTTCGAGCTCGACGTCTTTAGTTTCATCACGGAAAGTTAAGATGATGACTATAGCCGCTGCAAGACAAGTTATGGGCGACGGCTGCAATTCGTCTCCAATAGTAAGAACATTGGCCACAACTAAATCTGTCACCAATAATTATTTCCCTTTGCGCCTTATTCTATGAGAAATTTTTGAAAATAGCCTTATTTTAAGACTTATTAATATTTATAACCAACCCTAATTTAATCTTACTAAAATAACTCAATTTACCTATTTTATCCTCATAATTTCATTATATTTATAATTCTATCCTCTAATTAACTTTTCACCTTCCACCCTTCACATTTTTATCTTCTTCACCTCCTTCACCTTCTTCACTCTCTTTATCACCTTCATCTTCCAAAAAACACACACTCAGTCAACAAATTTCGACAACGTGATATACAAAAAAAGGTTAGTATCACTTGCATTATTAATTTATATTTTATTAGTATATTTTTTTATTTTTAAGTGTTAATTTTAATTTGTTAAAATGAGAGAATAAATATATTATAAGGATGATAATTGCTAAAATTAATAGTTAAAATAGGTAGATATTACTAAATATAAATTTAAAAAGTTAAAAAAATTAAAAAAGGAGTAAATTTGGACTGTTTAGGGTGTAAAAAACGGTTGAAAATGACAAAAACGGTGAAGGAGGAGAACC
>CP135535.1:4333722-4378485 GCA_032402905.1 Khaya senegalensis
CTTATTCTATTGTATTAGCGATGGTTAGCAGTTACCAAAAAGAGCTTTGCACCAAAACGTCGCGGGTAGTTCTAATTTTTTTAGCAATGGTTAACTGAGTTTCGGAAATCAGTATAACCATTGCCGATATATTTAATATACCATTTTTTTTATTATTCACAGCTAAGCCGTCACGAAAAATGTTAGTCTTTTTTTTTTTCTTTTCTTTCCTAGAATGTCAGTGTATTAGTTTCTGTTTTTTTAATTTACAAATATGACCTGTCAAAATCATTTAATTTCAAACTGGAAATAACTGCAGGGATGCCAATATAGAGCATCTCATAAATATATATACAGAGGATTTAGTTGAATGATTATATTTCAAAAGTAAAAATCAAAAGTATTTTGAGTGGTTAAAAAAGGAAGCTTACATCACTGAAATGTTACTTCAAATTTAAAACAGTAAATTAAACTGCATCAACTCAGTTGGATTAAAAATTACATCAAAATGATATAAATTTGCACAATTCCAACATAAAAGATCACAAAACCATCATTGAGTCAAAACTAAGCAACGAAATTTGATGGGCCTTACTGCTATCTCCTTCCTTTGCTGCAAAATTGATCACCAACTTAAATAAAATTTCCAGCAAGATTTCAGCCAACAGAAGCTATGACAAGCATCAAACAATGTAAAATCATTACGAATTTCCTTATTCTAGAATGAATACATTAATATCTCAATCCCCACTACTAGCAACTTAAGAAACCTAAAAAATTTCCTACTTTAAAGCTAGTGCAATACCCAGCAAATAACCAGCAATTTAAGAAGTTAAAACTTACAGACCTCCAGATAGTTAATGTTTTTCCCCATGTGTTCTTCTCTAAAAGGGTCATAATAGCAACCCAAAATTTATTTGCAACTATTACAGCCAAAATTGATGTTCTTATAAAACTCGATGATGATTACCAAGCCATGTGCATACGTTATTTAGAACATGATATATGCAACCTAAAGTAAACTTTACTCAGCATGTTGCACAATCATCCACCTCCTAGTTTCACTAATTAAATATGTAGTTTTATATAAGACCACCAATCAGTACTGCATGGAGCTGAACTTGCTCAACAGGTATTAAAATTGATAGAAGTGAGTTCCAAGGTTGAGAGCAATGTATACCGTTTCCATGTTTCACAACTTGATTAAAGACATTATATGAAAATCAAAAGAAATTATGAGGACATAGCTGTGATCAGTTTGCAAAATTACTGTCCCCAGAAAATAACCAGTGCACTACCACTAAATTACTACTAGAAGCAATTAAGAAAATAAAGATAAGCAAACAGCCTTGATACCCTAGGCAATGACCCCCAAAACCTGACCTAAATCCCCAGGGATAATTTCCTACAACATTCTGCAATTCGCCAAAATAACTTGTAAATAAATTTACAAAAAATATATAGTTTTAACTTGATAGTTAAATGCATAAGTTCATGAAACTTATAAACATCAAATTTTACCTATGATTCTGAGTCATTTGAATGTATGATCGGATTTAAAGCTGATGCCTGTGAAGAAGAACGATGCACGTGTTGTTTCTGGAAATTGCGCATCCTGTAGAACCAAAGAGAAAATTCAAAATTCAAAATGTAATCAAAAATTTTACAATAATTACAATGTTTTACTTGTGGTGAGCAATTGGTCAATAATTGTGTCACCAAATTCTCAAGCCTAGCAATGCGGTCTTCTTGGCATGCAATCTTCTCATTCTGATTACTAATACGATCTTCTTGGCTAGCGATCTTCTCATTCTGACTATTAATTGTTGCTTGCATAGTTTCCATTTGAAAAGATTTTAGAAGATCTGTTTGTTTGGAGAGAGATAGAAGCACTCTGCAAATTTCAAAAATTTTCTTCTATTCTAATTCACACTTTACTAAATACAAC
This sequence comes from Khaya senegalensis, assembly GCA_032402905.1. Taxonomy (NCBI): domain Eukaryota; kingdom Viridiplantae; phylum Streptophyta; class Magnoliopsida; order Sapindales; family Meliaceae; genus Khaya; species Khaya senegalensis. The sequence continues at coordinate 4,335,650 of CP135535.1, forward strand.
TAATTTTATAATTTTACAAGCAGTAATTAGGTTCTATAAAGTTATAACTAATTACAACTAATCAATAACAAAAATTAAGTCCAACTCAGCAGAGTTTTTCTATTTTGTACCTAACTATGAACTAATCAACAACTAATTAACAATTGTAACTGAAAAGGATAGAATTCGGTGTAGCTCAGCACATTAGTAGCCTATAGCTCAGCATGCCAGTAGTCAGCAACCTGCAGCTCAGCATATCAGCAGCCTTAAGATTACCTCTTATCATCCCCCTCAAGCTAAAGTTAGTGGAAAAACTTGAATCTTGGAACAAAAAATAGAAAAGAGAGGAAAAGTCAGGGGCTTAGGAAAAATGTCAACAATATGAAATGTAAAGGAAACATAACGAATATCCAATTCCTTATTAAGAACCTTATCACAAATATAATGAATATCCAATTCAATATGCTTAGTTTGGGCATGAAATACTGGATTCTGAGTAAGAGCAGAAGCATTCTGATTATCACACCAAATTATAGGCATAGCAGAAGCAATTCGAAGTTTTGAAAGAAGAAAAAAAAGTTACAAAATCTTAGAAGAAGCAGCAGCTAAAGGCCTGTATTCAAATTCAATGCTAGAACAAGAAACAACCTATTATTTCTTAAAAGATCAAGAGACAAGATTACTAGCAAAATAAACAACATAACCACCTATAGATTTTCTATCATCTAAGTCACAAGCTCAGTATGTATTAGCATAAGAAACAATAACAAGAGAACCATCAAATTAAATTGTAAACCATAATCACTTGTAGATTATAAATATCGTAGAAATTGTTTGACAGCTTTCCAATGTTGATCAGTAAATGAAGTTAAAAACTGATTAAACTTATTAACTGAGAAAGAGATATCAGGTTTTATGATAGTAATATATTGAAGAGTTTCAAGTATACTTCTGTAGAAACTTGTATCATTAAGAGAATCACTAGATATCTTAGTCAATTTTAAACCAGAAACCATAAGAGTATTATAACCTTTGCATTTTGCTATGTTTGCTAGAGATAAAACCTCTTTTATGTATTTAGATTGAGACAAAATAAGGCCTATAGAATTATAAGAGACTTCAATGCCTATAAAATAACTAAGTAAACTAAGATTTTTGAGAGTAAAAGTGTATCCAAGTTGTAAAACAAATGCCTTACTCAAAACCTTGAAAGAACTAGTTACAAGAATATCATTAACATAGATTAAAACAAGAATGACAGAGGAAGATGTATGCTTGATAAAAAGATATGTATTTGCTCAAAAGTTCAAGAAATCTCATTATATCAAAGTTATTTTCAACTTGTCATACTAAGCACGAGGGGCCTATTTGAGACTATAGAGTGCCTTATGCAATTTACAAACATATGTAGGAAATTGAGCATTAATAAAACTCTCAGGCTAAGGCATATAAACTAATTCAGTCAAATTATCATTAAGAAAAGTATTATTAATATCTACCTGCCTTATAGACCATCCATTCATGACAGCCAAACTTAGAACTAATTGAACAATAAATGCCTTAACAACAGGACTAAAAGTTTTATAAAAATCAACCCCTAGAATTTGATAGAATCCTTTGGCAATCGACCGAGCTTTATGTTTAGAAATGGAACAATCAAAGTTGTACTTAGTTCTAAATAGCCATTTATTGCCAACAAGAGTATAATTTGATGAAAAATGAACCAAATCCCAAATATTATGCCTTTGAAGTGCATCAAACTCTTACTGCATTGCTTGTTTCCATATAGAAATTTATAGTGCTTGCTTAGCAAACTTAGGTTCAACAAATATGCTAAAACAAGTATTAGTGGCAAGATAGACTTTTAGTTTTGTAATATCATTCTTAGACCTTGTAATCATCATATGAACATTCTAAACTTGTGGAACAGAAGAATTATTAATAGGTGAAGCATTAACAAGACTAGTGCTTAATGAGGAGAGGAGATAGGGACTATAAAAGTAGAATAAATGATAGGATGCTAAACCAAAAGAATACAAGGGAAAAAACTTAATGAAAAAGAACCAATAGAAGCAAAAGAAAATAAAGAAGAATATAAAAATGAGTATTCATAAAAAATAACGTGTCTAGTAATATATAATTTTTCAGAAGAATGTAAGTAGTTATAACCCTTATGTAAGGGATTATAACAAAAAAAAAAAAACACATTTGGATATCCTAAAATTTAACTTGTGATTGCTATAACTTTTCAAGTATGGAAAACATGCATAACCAAATACTTGAAGCATAGAATATTTAGGAAAACAATGAAATAATTTCTAGAAATGAGAAATATTATGCAAGACAGGAGTAGGTAATTAATTGATAAGATAAACTAAGGTTAAAAAGGCATCCCACCAAAAGGAAAGTGGTAAATATGCTTGAGACAACAAGGTTAAACCCATATCAGTGATTATTCTATGCTTCCTTTCAACAACTCTATTTTGATAATGTGTATGCAGACAAGAAAACCTATGAAAAATACCATTCTCAAGAAGAAAGGATTTGAAAGAAATAAATCCTTCCCCTGAGTCAGATTGAATAAATTTAATTGGTAAATCTAACCATTTTTCAATCAAAAGTTTAAAATGCTTAAATATGGCTAAGATTTCAGATTTCAGTTTTAATGGAAAGATCCAAGTATATCTACTATAATCATCCACAATGCTAAGATAATATTTGAATCCCTAAGTAAAAATGGGTCCAGCAAGTCCCCATAAATCCAAATGAAGTAATTCTAAGGGTTGAGAAGTCTCAATACGTGATTTTGCAAAATTAAGTTTATAACTTTCTCTATACTGACAAGCATCACAGAAATGAGGAATGAAAATTTTATTTATATTATAAGGCATTTTACAAATGTTCAGAATGAGTTTAAGAGTCTGAGAATTTAGATATCCAAATCTCTTATGCAACAAATCAATGGAAGTACAAGTAAAACTATTAATAGTATTAACTAAAGCAAATGTTACAGAACACAAACATAAACAAATTATATTCTGACATCGATTACAGAGTTTATTTGAAGAAGAACTAAAAGAAGACAACATAGAGACATAAGTAGGAAACTGAAAGGTTGAACATGAGACTTTCGAATTTGAAGATGATTTGAGCAACAACCTATACAGCTCCTTCGAAGCCACTCCTTTCAGCAACATATTCTTCAATTTCTTGTCCTTTATAAAACACAAATTATCACAGAACTCAATTGTTGTATCATTATCAGTAGTTAACCTTAAAATACTGATTAAATTCTTTGTTATACCAGGTACACAAAGCATATTTCTCAACTGTATGTATAAAGAATTTGCACCTTCTTTAAAACATAAAGCAAAATTTCTTATATGAGCTACAATCAATCTAACATCATTTTCAACAATTAATTTTTCAGAACTAGTGAACTTACTTTGAATAGTCATATTCTCAAAATTGTTAGTTAGATGGTGAGTAGCACCACTATCCAAATACTAGTTTTCATCAATTTCACAATCTTCATAAACAGTGCTAACCAACATATGCTGCTCTATTAGATTGATTTCCTCCTTTGTTGAAATTTTGAGAATATGTTTGTTGTTGTGAAGATCTAGCTATTTGAATGCCATAGTCTTTATTAAAATGAGGATAACATATTTTGGCTATATGACTAAGTTTATTACATATCTGACACAAAAGTTTTAATCATCTTCTTCCAGTTGACAGTGACTTCCACCCTGAGACACTCTTCCAATTTGATTAGCTAAATTTTCTATGCCTCTTCTATCAGCAAGATTATAAAACTATTGATTTCCACCTTTCGTTTGAAAGCCTCTAGCTTGAGAATAATTTGCCAGAAAATGGCCTTGATTAACTACTGCATCACTAACATTATTTTGCTGAATTTTACACTCATGAGTAACGAGCATCGAATATACTTCATTCACACTCAATGAATCACTTTTACATGTTATATTCACCACAACAGATTTATATTCAGGACCTAATCCACCTAGTAAATAAAGTATAAAATCATCATTACTAAGAAGTGATCCAGTAGTTATAGGGTGATCTAAGAGATTCTTCATTTTGATGAAGTATTCTGACATAGTAAGCTTTGCTTCATCATCATCTGGAGCTGAAATCTTAGCTAAAGTATTTAAGGCTTTGTTTGAAAGTCAAACCATTTATTAAGAGCTCTCCAAACTTTAAGAGAGGATTTATAGCCAACAAGTCCAATGACTGATTTAGTTCATAGAAGACATTAGCCAACCAAGTAATAATTGATCATATCTTTTCCATAGTATATAATTTGGATTTTCAATTAATAATCCATTAGGATTTCCAGATATGATGCGACGAGGAGGAATTACATAATCTTCCCTAATAAACTTCTTCAGACCATTACCTTTAATCGATGATAACACTTGCAATTTCCAAATTAGAAAGTTCGATCCATCCAATTTAATTGGAATTACAATTGGAATTACAAAGGAAAAGTTGGTTTTTGTGTTGGCTGTAGAAATTAAAATGCTAGCATTAGTCATTTTGACTCTAATACCATGAAAAGATTCTAAAAGATCTATTTGTTTGGAAAGAAAGATAGAAGAACATCCAACAACTTTTGAAAATTTTCTTCTATTCTAATTTACACTTCATTGAATACAACTGATTTTATATTTATACAAGCAGTAATCAGCTTTCCATAAACTTACAACTAATTACAATTAATTAATAATATAAATTAAATCTAATAGAATTTTTTTATTTTGTAATTAGCTATAAACTAATCAATAATTAATTAATAACTGTAACTAAAAAGAATAAAATTCAGTGTAACTCAGCACATCAGTTGCCTACAGCTCAGCATGCCAATAGTCAACAACCTGCAGCTCAGCATATCAGCAGCCTTAAGATTACCTCCTATCACCATTTGCGTGGCTTGCTCTAGATCTATTGTTGTCCTTTGTTCCTTGCGAGACAATGTACCGAACGCTTGGTCTTCTCCTTTGCATCGACCGTGAGCATCTGGTCCGATTATATCACGGTATATCTTGTCTCGCTCTTCTACCTCATTTTGTTGTTCTTCGGGTAGCTCGTTCAATCTCAACTAAATTGATAGCTGATCAAAAGTAAAAAATAAAATAAAATAAAATAAATATGAATATGGCCCAATATATTAGTTGTTTTTTTTTTTCTCACTAAAATTTCTTTTTGTCTTTCGTCTCGCTTTGATGCAGCCTACTTCACCCTCATTTTTTGTGCGTGATAAGACCCACATTGACAACTTGTCAGTGGGCAAGCCTAGTTGTCTCCTCTATAATCATCCAAGTGCTACTATTAATATATTAACGCAAGAAATAATGTTTTTCGGAGCATTATTTTATTTAATTACCTCTTCGCATAATTCTTCAAACGACTTTCTTCCTAGTCCACGTGTATCCATGCGTTGCTTTTGATTGGAGCTATTTCGCTCAGCTTCTCTCTTTGAAAAACATAATAAAGTATTATATTTTTAAACCAATTGAAAAATGCACAAGAACTACCAATCGATAATGCCATAAATGACCTTTGCTTCAGGGGCGAGCCAATAGTCCACGAGAGTCTTCCATGTGTCATAGTCCACTGCTGGAAGCTTTGTTTTCATATTCTGCTTAATTGTCACCTCGGGATTGAAGTATTTACTCTTAAGCTTGCTCCTCTTTTTTTTTTTTTCTTTTTATTTTTTGGGTCCAGCTTGCTCTTTTGTAACTCATAAAAACTGGTTTGTATCCATCTGGAACATCTATTATATTTTTCTGGAAGATATAAAGTTTACAATTAGGATAACATTAAATACACACAGACACACATCAACAATTTATCAAAATAAAGAATTTAGATTCGCACCTTTATTTCATTCCAAAATGCCTCTTAACTTGTCATTATGAATATTGCTGAAATCCTTTCCCATGAATGGTAAGACTCCTACCGAAAGCATTTTATCCAACTGCATAAAATCAAATTGACTAATTAAAAATACAACATAATAGGTAAACTATTAACAAAATACACACACTCAACCTGGAATATAAATGCTGTGGAATTCGCCCCAATTGGCTCAAACTTTTCATTCGATATCAACTGTTAGGGTGGACCTTTATTCCAATCAGTTCGTCCTTTATTTGGTCCCCTAAGTGACTTTTTACTTAAGGAATTCGAGCTAGGTCCAGCTAATGCAACTCAAATATAAATATATATATATATATATAATTAGTACACATCAAAGTATTAGAATGAATAAAATGAATTAACATTGAGGTTATTGTATAAATGTCATATACCTATAGTAGATACTATAGAAGTCATAGGCAAAATAGAACTAGCATGCCTAGCCATAGGGCATGACTCCCCAGGATCAGAAACACGTGTGGGCCGTGATGTGCGTGACAGATGGGCAACTTTACCATCTGACTGGTGCCCCTAAGTGCGTAAGAGATCCGATACAGTAGCATTGCGTTTCATAAGGGGCATAATGACCTGTCATAATTGTGTGATTAAATAATATTCTTAAGATCATGGATAATAAACAAAATACTATTTTAAATTAAAAATGAATGCTAAAACATAAGGGTGGGGGAAAAAAAGGGAGGAAAGAATCGAAATTAACATCAATCAAGAGATTGTTCGGCTCAGCTTAAAGACACCTCTGAGTATACGCCATAATTGTCCCGGGGCCTTGTGGTGATAACAACGTGCCAGTCAGGTTCTTTAGGCTCTTGTGAGTACCAAACTTGATTCGCTTGTGCAGCAAAAATGAATGTTTCATTTCTACTGTCCTCTGTTCTATACAACAACTTTTTGAAGTTTACAAGTGTAAACTTGAACTTGTGCATCTTTCGCCCTGTGTTATAACCAGCCCAATCACATCTAAACAAGACATAACTCTTTCCGTCAGGATAGGTGATGTCAATTATATCCTTCAGCATCCCATACCAAATATCTCTGGTACACCCCTACCTTTTTCTACAGTGACCATGACACCGCAATTTCAGTTGCCTTTTTTTGTCAACATGTTGCACACGGAAGTGCTAATCGTTAATGATATATCCTGTATATCTGTGACCATACCGAAAAGGACCATCTGCCAAAGTAGTTAAAATACTTTCAACAGCGTCACCATGTGACATCTTATTCCATACCTATCACAAATAAAATAATTAATCACATCGATAAGTATGAAGAAAGTGATTAATTATTCATTTCAATAGCTTCACCACATGGCATCTTATTCATTTCCTGTTGATTACTTTCTTCAAGTTTTAAACCACTCATGAAATGTTGTACAGTGCCTTGCAATGATTTGGTCATGCCCAGCACTCGGGATTTATTCTTTTAAGTAAAGCCAAGTGCCTCCTACAAGATTTATATCGTCAAACAAAGTGCCTACATAATTAAAATTTTTTGATGAATGATACGGAATGACTTCTGGGGCATTGGTTAATACCCATCGGTGTGCTTGAACATATGTCAAGTCGTCGATTGCATCAACATATCGCATCTTTCGAAATTGACGTCCACTGCAACACCATAATCATCATTACGAGGAGGAGGGGATCGACTAAAATAATTATCATCCTCAATAGTGAAACGATGACGGTAGTTGAACCACTCATTAAAACGTTGGCCACCAAAAATAGAAATACGTATGTATTTCTTTAAGTTCTCCATATGTCTGAATAAATCACAATAAGTGTTCTATAAAAAGTATATTATTAGTGATTCAACGTAAAATTATAAACCAAAAATTTCTCCTTTCAACTGGGTACATCCATCGATAACTTACGGGCTCAGTAAGTAATGCTTCATTAGCCAAACGAACAGGCAAACGCGTCATGATATCAAAAAATGCTGGAGGAAGTATCTGCTCTAATTTGCAAAATATAGTGGCAATGCGATCTTGGAGGTATTCCAAGTCACACTTCTTGTTAGCATTTGCACACTGCTGCCTAAAGAAGCTATTTAATTTAATAAAAACACTCGCAACATTTTCTAGTAATGCTTTACGTGCAGTGATAGGAAGCAATTGTTGCATTAGAATATGATAATCATGACTTTTCAAGCCTGCAATGGTACGATCTTTAAGATTCACACATCGAGATATATTAGACGCATATCCCTCTGGAACCCGTATTTCATTCAGGACTTTCAGGAAGATATCTATTTGTCAACTGTCCATTGAGTAAACTGTTTTAGTAACCTTTGCCTTCTCATTTTCATCCAACTGCAAATGTAATGAGCGTGGAATGCCCATCCTCTCGAGATCACGATGGGCGTTCATACTGGTTTTTGAGTTCTTAGAATCATCCAACCATGAAAGTATATTATTGCATAAATTACTCTCTTTGTGCATGACATCAAGGTTGTGGGGCATGGCAACATGTTCCCAGTATGGGAGCTCGAACAATATACTTCTTCCAATTATGAGTACGTGCTAGACCTGCTGTTTCATTGTACTCTCTGTTGAGTCTTTGTCTTAGATCAGTAAATTTCTAGTTAGTTATAATGCCAAATTTATCAAAATATTTCACCATTCTGTACCCTTCATTCGTTTGGACGCTCTTTCAGGCTCTTCTCGCAAATGATAGAAAGAGATTGTGTCCCGTTTAAATTTATGTTGTCCTTTTAGAAATCGACGATTACCTATGAAACAATGCTTCTTGCAATCCTGTAAATAGAGGGAACACGTGTACTTATGGCAGTAGGGACATACATATTTGCCTTTAGTAGACCATCCCGACAAGATGGCAGAAGCTGGGAAGTCATTTATCGTCCACATCAAAGCTGCATAAATCGTGAAAATATCCTTTCGAGAGGCATCATATGTTTGCACTCCCACGTCCACAACTCTTTCTACTCTTAAACTAATGGTTGCAAGAACGCATCAATTTTATCTCCCGGTCCTTTGGGCCCGTCAATTATACTTGACATTAACATGAACTCTTTCTTGATACAACAATTAACCGGCAAATTATGCAGGACAAGTAGTATGGGCCATATTGAATGAGAGTCCCCAAATGGTTCAAATCCATCAGCGGCCAACCACAGCCTCACATTGTGTGTCTCGAATGAAAACATCGGATACTTCTCATCAAATGATTCTCATGCAACTGAATCAACCGGATGTCTTTGAAAATCATCATCAATCCGCTTCCCCGAATGCCACCTCATAGCCTCTGCTGTTTGTTGGGACATAAGTATTTCTTGCAATCTCGGCTTTAAAGGGAGGAATATAAAATGTTTTTTCTTATCCATAACCAAATTTCCAAAGTCATCCACATCCCTTTTATACCGACATTCTCCACAAATTTGGCACCATTCAGAGTCTTATGCTCTTTCCAGAATAACATGCAATTATTCTCGCATGAATCATAAGTTGTTGCGCTAAAACCCATACCCGACTTCATTTTTTGTGCTTCATATGCATTATTAGGTAATACAACGCTTGTCGCTTTCCCCAAGGCTTTTTCGTAACAACTTGAGTAAAGACGTGAATACACTGTCAGGGATGGACAATGGCTTAATGTTGAACTGTAACTCAGTATACGTCTCACACCCTGGGAACAATGGCTTATTAGCCTTCTGTAAGTAGTCCATAAATTTACGAAATTCTTCTGGTGGTTCTATGTCCATAAACTCTCCATGATATGTCCAAATTACATAATCAACAGAAAACCCATTATATAGAACATCGGTTACCACATCACGTGTCGCCTTCTAATATCGGTTGACACATTTTCGACATGGACATCGAATAGTGCCTCTAACTTCACCGTTTTTAGCGATCTCCAAAAATCCATCAATCCTCTCATGAACTCAACAGATGTTGGCAACTGAAACCAATGTCTGCCCATCAATTATCTCTAAAATTATAGCATAAGTCAGAAGTTAGATGATACCCGATCGATAATATTACATAATATGGCAAGATAAGCATCACTACATGATGTAATTCTATACCTTTTTAAAATCAGCTAATTTATTAAGTAGTGTAATTACTTAACATGATTAAAAATTTAATAAACTTTAGAACGAACTGTATGATATAATGTGGAGTTTGTTATGAGTTTAGAAAACTCATAATAATTTATTAAGTTAGCTTCTAATAACTAAATAGTGATATAATATAATTTATTAAGTTAGCTTCTAATAATGGTGTTCAGAATTTTGCACTTCCATCTGAAAGAAAATTACAAAAGCAAATAATATAATAACTAATTGCTTATTGTTACCGATCTGATGTTTGCCATCAAACATATAATATTAGCTTGTTTGGTTATCCTGCTACTCGTTTCAATAAACTCAAAATCAATCCATTTTAATCAAATTTAGAATTAAGAAACTGAAATTGTTTCTCTTGCCTTTTTCTTTAAATGATTAGTCACCATCAATGCATATTTATATATATATATATATATATATTACGGTCAGTCAAACAAGTAACAAAATCAAATGACCAGTGTACATGCAAATGATTGATTATTTAGTAGCTTTTTGGCCTTCTGATAAAATATTTATTACTACAAGGTAAAATATTTTAATACTCATGCCATGTACACAATTATCATCATGCAATGAATACTGAATTTGAAAACTTTGACAAGTAAACAAAGACCTTTAAGTTTCATTCAAAAGAGAGGCATTCCACAATCACGAAGGTCTGATTTTCCTACCAACTTGAATTCTATTATCTCAATGCAAATGAAAAGACCCATAGGCCATATTAATGTTAAAGTGTGTAGGAAAAAACAAAAACAAAATATTAAAGTGCCCTGGTGAAGTGCAAGTTTACCCAACAATATTTGTTAAACAAGTTATTCGTGTGATATTTATATTAAACAGTATGTGTTAATCAACTTTTTATTCGAGAATATTATTTTTTAAACAAGGTGATTAACTTGTTATTTACGGGGCTCCTTTTAAAAAGAAATCTTAACTCTAAGATTCTTGTCACCTTGAAATATTTGCCCACTAACCTTAAGATTCTATAAATATTAATGTACAAGGAAAATTCTTTAAGACATGCACACTTGTATAGGCATAACTAGTGCAATTAGTATTAGGATTTCATATGAAGGTAAAAGAAAGCAAACTTATATAGGCATGAAATATATATATATATATATATATAAACTGTGAATTAAGACCAAAAAACGAAATCACAAAATTGTTATGTTTAATGTTTTTCAAAGTTTTTAAATGAGTAGTACTACACGTCAAAAAATGTTGATGAAAAACTATATGCATACCTGCAGTAAACACTATAAAAGATGAAGGCTGGAGTGAAATAGCCTTCTCGCCAAAGGATGGACTGTTTTGTTAAGAATAAAACTTCTATTGTATCGAAAGCTACAGATTTAACAGCCTCTGCATATCAAAACAGGTACACGCTTAAAATACCCACTAACTATACTACTATAATGGGGTTCTCCAGAAAAGTAATTTAAATATCTAAATAACATAATACTTTCAAATTTAACCATAACTTGAATAAAATCGCATCCCGGCCAATTATGACAAAATGACCACAAATCCTATAGAAAAGCAGTAACGATTTGACAAGACCTCAACAATGACAAGCTAGACCTTCACCTAGTATATATAATTTCTTAGCTTCTTTCAACATTACCATGAGAATACCTAGTCTATTACCATGAGAATACCTAACAGTTTTAGGCAGCGCTCCGATCATTGTTCAAAACCCAGAACAAGAGTCGATTAAAGCAACAGCAGCCTCCAATTTCATATGGGCATCCTTTAAAACCCAGATCAAAAGTCGATTAAAGCAACAGCAGCCTACAATTTCATATGGCATCCTTTCACTCCCAAGCATTCAGAAGTCCAATTATTCAAATTTTGATAATAAAATCCAGAACAATGATAACTAACTAAATAAAACAACATTAACAAAATAGAATGGCATTGAGGAAGCAGAACATTACCAGACCGAGAAGAAGCAACGGTCAGGAGGAATAGCTATGAAGGCTGCGAGACAAGATTTTATAGCGCGAGAAAGCTAGAGATTATCAGAGGAAAGAGATAATGACTAAACATGATTTGGTGAGGTTTTTCTGGTTTCTTAACCCGAGGAAAGAAACGATGTGTTTTCCAGTATTATTGGCGACGGCTAGAACTTATTGGCGACAGTGAAACCCTCGCCATTGAGAAAAATATGGGCGCCACCACTTCGCGCTAGACGAGAATTTTTTCAGGATAATTTTACTTTTGGCGACAGCTAACCGTCGACAATGAAGCATTGAAAATTCCCAACTGACGATTATCGGCAACAGCTAACTATCGCCAATTCTGAAATTTTCCCATACCCACCTACAACTAGAAAATTTACGTTGACAAATCTAAAATTCAATGAAAAAAATAATAATTATTTAACAATAAGAGTTTTAAATAAAATAAAATTATGATTATTTAGAAATAACCATTACCGGTACTTTTACGTTTAATAAACAAAAATTTTTATTAAATAAAATTTAAGATTTTATTATAAACATGTAATATATTTATATTAGTATCTTCAAGCTATCTAAAGTCGAAAAATATTCTTCATATTATAAATTTTAAGGTGAATATGATTAATATTAGTCAAATTTATGATCAAAATTTATGCATAAAATTTACACAAGAAAAATATTAAATATTTGATAAATTTAAAAATTGTGTTTTAAAAGAATATAAATTATTAAATAATTATTATATTTTAACACATTTACTCAATTCTTACAAAATAGATTTTGATAATATAAAATATATAATAAAAAATTTAAATATTTAAATTGTTAGAATCTTACTAAGTTTGTAAATACATGTATTGTTCATTGTATTTCAAAACTCAACAAAAATTTATTTGAAGTTTATTGTTCTTGACAACTCGAAAAGTAGCTCAAGTTAAAATACAAAGTTGTTCAACATACCACTATTATCTGTTCTTAACTCTTGTTAATTGTACTTGTTACTTCTTTTGTTATTACTCTTTTGTATTTTGTACTTGAAGATAACTCATGAGGTCCATATAAAGTAATTGAACTACAATTAACAAGAGATATTTTAAATTTAGTTCATTGCAGTTCATCAATTTGAACAAAATTAAAAAAAAAAAAAGAGTTATTTTAAATTTTTGACTTTAAAGTTAAAAAATTATATTTTTAAAATTTTATATTAATTAAATTTGAATAATTTTTTTTATTAATTAAAATAATAAAAATAATATAAAATATTAAAAATAAAAATAATTAAATTAGTTTGATTTTTTTAATTCCGACCAAGTCCAATTAAAAAATTGAGCCAAAACTTGTCAATTTTTTTAAAATTAAAACTGAACTAATAATTTTTTAAAATTGATCTAAATTATCAATTTGATTCGATTCAAAAGTGTCTAGTCCTACTTCTTGGCTTAGTTAAGAGGCCAAAAGAAGTAATTTTAGTTAAAAAATCAAGATTCATGGCAACCTTCAAAAAGGTCCACACCATCCAATTTTTTGATTATAGAGTGAGTTTTTTATTTTATTTTTAGAAAAGGTGATACTATTGCAACCCCCTCTAAGTTATTTTAAATTGGTTTGAAAAATATTTGATGTATTTAAGTTTTAAAAAATCAAACTAATAATCATCAATTTGAATTTTGAACCAAATTAAATTAAAAGTTGCCCACTCTTACTTAAAACTCCTTTTGAAAATTTTATTTTTTTAAATAAAATATGTGAAAGTTTAATTAGATGCATTAGATATTTCTTTTATCTATAATTTAAACTATTGCTTAATTTGTAAACAAAAATAAAAATTAAGTGAAGTTTAAAGGGGCTCTAATAGTGTCAAGCTTTTTAGAGAAATGAGAAAACTAATGATAAATAAGATTTAATAAACTTTTAAATGGACTCTTATGTAACTACAATGAAATTTATGTTCAAACTCTCTATTTATTATCATTATTATCATTGTTGTTATTTTCTAAAGAAGCAACTTTAGTATATACATAGATATCCACTTTTAAATAGCAAAACCATAGGGTATTAAATATTAAAAACAATAATTGCTAATTCATGATGTTTGGAAGAAAGATATGAAAAGCTCAATCTTAGTGTATTTATTTGTACCTGAATATTTTTTTAATAAATATTTATCAATTTTAATTAATTTAACCAATTAAATAAAATATCACACCATAAGATAATTAAATAAATGAGACAAAAATTTAACATTGTTTTAATTTTTTAATCTTACATTCATGAGACTACGTCCAAAAATAACAATTTACTAAGAAATCAAACATTTGTAAACACCAACAAACTTAAATAAAATTAAAGACTCTTGTATTATATTGTCGTTATTGTATTCAATATTTTTTTGTGACCTTATTTAGTGAAATCTCCTTACTTTATCACATAAAAATTTCTTTGATAAATTTAATAAAATTCTCTTATTTGATGTCATTAAACTTCTTTCAACTAACACAAATTCATATCTAGAAAAATGTTTTGTTCACCTCCTAAAAAAAATATAAAAAATACATATTCAAAACAATTAAAAAAGAATTAATCTCTAAATTTATCAAAATATAAATTATATATTTATAATTTTCATCAAATTATTTTTATTTTACAACACAAAAGAAAACATAAACAACTTAGAATACAAGAAGAAAAACAAAAACTCACAAGATTCTCTCTATATTGGCATGAAAGAGAGTGGATGCATAACTAAAAATATTATATATTAATAGTGAAATTCTAAATCTCATTTTAAAAAAATTTTCGATTCCTAAACCTAAAAGGAATAAATCTTCCTATATATAAATTACTCTCTCCTAACTAAAACTTTTGTTTACAAACAATTCTTCTTTACTTTGAATGGTAGAATTGCCAATATAAATTTCCTAATTATACTTGAAGGTAATACTCTAACTAAAATAATTAGTAAACTTGAATTCTTTATACATAAAGAATAAAATTGAAATGATTACCTAGTTTATTGCAACAACAACGTGCAACAAAATATATTTCTAGAATAATGTTAATTTTAAAAACTCTTAACAATATTTAGTTTTGGATTTTTTCAAAGTCAAATTTTTAATAAAAAATATATTAATTAGTAAAATGTAGCCAATTTTTAAACATAGCTTCATAAAGTTTGTTTTGTAATAAGTTAGTGAATGTGTCAAGTACCTTGGATGTAATGTATGTTAAACAACTTTTTGTTTGGACTTGAGTTGCTTTTTAAATTGACACGGTCTATAAACTCTTAGTGATGTTTTATTGAGTTTTGGAATGCCACATACATCATCTGTATTCACAAACTTATTTAGATTCTTGCAATTTAAATTTTTAAAAATTTGATACCATATTTTTAAGTTATCAATATATATTTTGTGACAAATGAATGTATGTAGCAAAATATAGCAATTGTTAGATAATTTAAATCTGTCTAAAATATAATTATCAAATTTATCAAATATTTAACATTATTTTTGTGTTAATTTAACAAAAAAATTATCATTATATATTTGATTAATACTAATCACATTCATTTTGAAATTTTCAATATTAAAACTATTTTTTAGTTTTAAAAATCCTCAACATCAAAGGTTCATTTTTTTAAAATGTGTTCTTTTATAACATCACTGAAAATCATATGTTTTTTGAAAGAAGTATAGCAATTTATCAAGTTTACATGATTTTTCATCTCGTGTTTAAAACATTTATTGTCAAAATAAAATATAAACTTGGAACACATAAAGGAAAACAAAAACTCATAAGACTCTCTCTATTTTAGCATGAATAAGAGTGGTTGTATAACTAAAAATATTTCATATTTATAGCAAAACTTTAAGCCTAATTTAAAGAAATTTTTTTTTCCTAAACTTAAAAGAAATATATCTTCGTAAATGAGAAAGACTCTCTCCTAATTAAAATTTTTGTTTGTAAATAATTTTTTTTGCTTTTAAGTTATGGAATTGTCAATATAAATTTTCTAATTATATTTAAAGTCCATACTTTACTTAAAATAGCTAATAAATTTGAATTTTTTAGATTAAAAAAAATAAAATATAGATAAATAGTAAACTATCCATTTTGTTACAACAGAATCATTTTCTAAAATAATATCAATTTTAAAAACTCTATCAGTACTTAGTTTTGAATTTTTCCAAAGTGAAACTTTTAAATATATATATTTATGGATCAATAAAATGTAGCCGATTTTCAAACATATTTCATAAAATTGGCTTCAAACCATGTGAATGCAAATAATCCATGGACTCGTATTCCCCGAAAAGATAATAATTCTCATTTCCTTACAAATATTCTTCCATTTTTTTTAAAATTAAGAATGTAAATTATAAGCAGAGGCAACATAGAAATCAGCAAGGCTTTGGCATTGCATTTTTTATTTTTATTTTTTTAATTCTTAACCATTTTATCTTACATTTTTCATTGTAATTTTAAATTTTTTATCATAAATATTTATTATAAATAAAAAATTAAAATTAAAAATTAAAAATATTTTTAAAAAATAGAATATAAAAAAGTAATGTTATATAATTAGAGGTGACAATTTTATTCATAAACTTGTGAAGCTACTATTACCGAACTATAATGGGATGGGTTCAATATATTTCTCAATGACTTTGGAACAAATTGAGAAAAAATAAAAATAAAAAATCCAAAACAAATTTGAAAAAAATAAAAAAAAAAAAACTTGTAACATTTTTGGTATTGGTACATGTTTTGTTAAATATTTTTTTAATGCAACAAAACACAATATCACTTTTCCACCCACACACATATAGTCTTTGAACTAATACTTTTTTTTATAATAATATGTTATTAAAAAAAATGATTACATATGTGAACAAGAGGACTTCGTCATATTGTTTTGCATTTAGTCTTAAAGAGTTGAGATTTGAAATTTAACATCTCTCTTACATGTGTGAAAAAAGATATACAATTACAAAAATAAAAATAATTTCATTTTTATAAAAATATTTTTTGTTTTTACTTAAAATTATTTTATTTCTTATAAAAAAATAAAAAAAAGAAAGAAACTTCTTTCGGTTTTCTAACAATACATATTTTACGTCTTGTTTGATATTATTTTTTAAATTGAGTTTTTAATTTCTTTTAAAAAAAATAATGTTACTTTTTGAATTTGAATATGTATATGTACGTAGGTGTTTAAGTATGTATGTAGTTAAATTGTATTATCTTTAATTACTATAATTTTTAAATAATTAAATTTTTAATTAATAATATTGTTTATATGTAAATTATGCACTAAGTTAAGTACTCTTAAAGATAAAAATAATATAAGTATAGTTTAAAAAATTTATTAAAAATTTACGAATATTCATACAAATTTTATAAATATTAAATATTATTTTAAATAAATTTAATAATTAAATATCAAATTTTTTCAAAATTAATATAAATTTAATATTAAATTTTTTTAATAAATATAAATAAATAAAATTAAAAATATCAGTCCCAAATTCGATCCGTGGCAACCCTACAACACCGAAGCATAGACGTTGAAAAATGATAACAACTCCAACCGCCCCCTTTTCTTTTTTTTTTTTGTCATATTAAATATTTCAATTTTCAAACATACGACGATTTCGCCTAATTCTAATTACACACTTTCAATCTCCCCAGTCATGTCGAAACACGTGTTTGTGCATATCATCCCCGCACGTATGAACAGTACAACAGAGACAACAGTGCCTGCCCAGACCCGCCCATGGTTAATTGTCAACCCTCGGGTTAATAAAAAAACTAATCCTAGTTTCGTTTGGACTTATTGGTTCAATCAATGGAAACTAGCCATGTGGCTGTT
This sequence comes from Khaya senegalensis, assembly GCA_032402905.1. Classification (NCBI taxonomy): domain Eukaryota; kingdom Viridiplantae; phylum Streptophyta; class Magnoliopsida; order Sapindales; family Meliaceae; genus Khaya; species Khaya senegalensis. The sequence goes on from CP135535.1 coordinate 4,353,521, forward strand.
ACAAAATAGCTCGTTATTGGCTACCCGTAGAGCTGGCTGGCACTGTGATGGTCAAATCCCCCACCTATTTTATGATGCTTTGGTGGCAGAAATAAAGGTTGACAATTGTGCGCTCACCGAGACGATTCAAATGAACGACGCGTCGACCAATTATTGAATTTGCTGACTGAAAATTCCAAAAATAAGAGAACTGAAACTCTTGATTTGAGGCTTAAAAAGGGGTGCATTCTCTCAGACATAGGAATTTCAGAAACAAATGTAAAATATTTTATTTTTAAATAATTATGTAGAAGAATACGAAAGAAAAGGTTATCTATTATGTTACAAATTAATAATTTCTATAAAATTCACCGTCTACATATATTGTTTGTAACAAAGGCAGGCATGGCCAAATGAATAAACAACATAACTGATTACAATTATATAATTTAACATATATTAATTATTACCAAATAAAACACGATACACTTAATGCTGAGATTATAAACCATGGACTTTTTTGAATGCAAAATTGGAATATCACAAAGTTCCGTCGACTAACAAAAATCTCCCAGGCAATGTACAGACGACAATCCTTAATTAGTCATCAATGAGTCACTCAAAAGATACGTAATGAAGTAGATATGGTGATGGCATGTATCGATTTTGGGCGTCTCTACCTGTTATTAGCGAAAACAAATGGACCACCCTCCTGTTCATTTGATTTCAACTTACTCTTCACTCTTGTTTTCTTTTCTTTTTATAAATATGTTTAACAGGAATGAAATTTTAGGCAATAGTAGCAATTGGAAATCATCTTCACATTTACTTGTTTGAATAATTACAGGGATACAAATTTTTGTACAAATATTTTGTATAATTTATTTTTTTTTTTATTTATTGTGCTAAAATATAGGATATGTGATGATAGCTATGTAATATTATCTCATTAATTTATATAAAAATTTGTATTTGTAGCCTTTTATTCTCTCTTCTTTTTTTTTTTTTTTCCTGTTAGAAATAATAATATCATTAGCATTACGATTGCAGATGGATGGAGGGCATATGGGTAATTTTACACTTGAACGAACAAGTTCAGCTAATTTTGAAAAGCTAGAATGGTTGTGAGATTTGCTTTGTGTAGTCTTCCATGCATTCATTCATACAGCTGGTTACCACCAGTTAGGATAAAAGAAGATTCCTTTTGGGAAAGAAAAGCTCACTCTTTCACATCATTCAAACTTGTTATTGCATTGTGGATAATTTATACTACTTTTTAAAAAATTTTTAAATTTTAATCATTCAAATAAAATAAAAAAAAAATTAAAAAAAAAATCTGCTTTCTATTTCTAGATTGAAATAGACACTACAAAAACGTGCTAACTTTGATTATCTATTTGAAATACAGTATATTTTGTGAGTATAAAATATATATTTTTTAAAAAATAATATTATCGCATAAAATATTAAACTTAATTTAAATAACTTATAAATTATTTTATAATTTTTAAATATATTTATATTATATATATTTAATAATTTTTTATATCAAAAATTAATTTTTTATTAACATTAAACGTGATAAATTACTAATTTTAATCCAAAATTGCATGTATATTATAAAGATGAGTTACCATATAGAGTCAAAAACATAGAAAGATTTGAATGAATTATCATAATTTAACAAAAAGTTAAACGGTGGGCTAAAACAGCCCACCAAGTTGTTTTACACACGTTTCTCTCTCTCTCTCTCTCTCTCTCTGCTTTCACAAATATTTAGGGGCTTTTGTTCCTCACACTGCCTTTCCTCTTGGCGTCTCGCCGTCTTTCAGGTGTACAACTTTTTATTTCCATGGCTTCTTGCTTTTTCCACTCAATCCCATCCTAACTTCCCAAGCTTTATATATATGTATATTTATATATGTACACCTTTCTCTTAGTTCTTTGAATCATACTTTCTTTTATCTTTTTTGGGAGGGTGGGGATTTGATCTCTTTGTAACTAAGGTGCTTTAATTTCTTTGCATATACAGAAAGTTTTTAAGAGTTGATTTGATCAGTTACCATTTGATACGCAGATGTTTGAAGCGTAAATTCTGGGTGTTTTGGCGTTTAACAAATGGAAAAGGTCTGTGGAGTTGTTAAGGATGATGATCAGATGGATTTGCCTCCTGGGTTCAGATTCTATCCAACTGATGAAGAGCTTATCACTCACTATTTGCACAAGAAGGTTTGTGATGTCAGCTTCTCAGCTAGAGCTATTGGAGATGTGGATTTAAACAAGAATGAACCATGGGAATTACCTTGTAAGTTGTCTAACTTTTGATTTTCTGATGGTTTCTTATCATATATAAGTAATATTAATACAAGAATGAATTGGATGTTACCTTAATTTTTCTTTTTTTTTTTTTGTTGTGGTTGTTTGGATAAAAGGTAAAGCAAAGATGGGAGAAAAAGAATGGTACTTTTTCTGTATGAGGGATAGGAAATACCCAACTGGTTTGCGGACTAACAGGGCGACTGTCTCTGGTTATTGGAAAGCAACCGGGAAAGATAAAGAGATTTACAAAGGAAAAGCACTTGTTGGAATGAAAAAAACTCTGGTTTTCTACAGGGGAAGAGCCCCAAAAGGAGAGAAAACAAATTGGGTCATGCATGAATACAGATTGGAGGGTAAATTCTCCGTCCATAACCTTCCCAAAGCTGCCAAGGTATGTTCTTCTTCTTTTTCACAATCTGTTCAATTAATTTTGTATATATTTGTCAATGTTAATTGATGTTATTGTTGCTGTTGTTGTACATGTATGCAGAATGAATGGGTGATTTGCAGGGTTTTTCAGAAGTCTGGTGACAATAAAATTCATATTTCAGGGCTTGTGAGATTAGGGAGCTCTTTTGGGAATGGTCCTTCTGGTCTCAGTCTACCACCATTAACGGATTCTTCTTCTCCTGATAATTACAAGAAATTTACAAAAAATACTGTTGCTGATTTGGCTTACGTGCCCTGCTTCTCCAATCCTATAATTGATTGCTTCAACAATAACAGCAGCAATCCTGTCATATCCAACTCATCATCATGTCCTGATATTCATGTTTTCCCACTTTCAAGCTCATTCTGTTCTCCTTTGTCCTCCGCCCCACAACTAGCTTCATCAAATAACCAGTTCCCTGCATCTGCTTCTGTGTTTATGCAAGATCACTCTATTTTAAGAGCCTTAATTGAAAACCATGGATCAAACATGATGAGCCAGAGCTTCAAAACAGAGAGGGAAAGGATCAGTGTTTCACAAGATACATGCCTCACTGTCACGGCTGAAATCAACGGCGAAATATCTTCACTTGTATCGGACCTTGATTTGGTAAAGAGGCCGCCATATGATCATGATCATCATCAAGATCAAGATGCTCCTTCAACTTCAGCACTACCGGTACCAGTGGACCTTGATTGTTTCTGGAATATTTGAAAGTTAAAAGTAAGCACCACCGGCATTAAAGGACAAGCACTAGTATATTAATCAATTTATTATTGTTATTTTGAAAAAATAGATATGGTGTGGGCCCGTGTATAGATTTTCTGAATCTAAATTTGAAGGATTGTAAGAAAAATAACATATGTATGTATGTATGTATGTATGTACGTACGTATGTATGTATAAAATTATTATTATTATGAAAATTAGTTGTTGTGTTTATTGTTAATGTTATACAAATAGTACATTGGCAATTGCATCACTAAATCATTATTGTAATATGGCTTGGATATAAAATTTGTCACATATGAGATTCAGTTGGTGGCTAACTGATCTATTTTGTACTCTCTCTCATAAAATTATTGAATTCTGGCCTGGTGGTAATTCTTTGTGCTTACATCATTGAGGGCTTGAATTCCATTCTAATTATTTCTCAATTATTACGCTAATTTGGATTTTTCCATATCTGCTGGGGAACTCTGCCAATTGCTATAATTTCAGGTTGTGTTGCTGTTTAGACTCTCTCACTCAATTTGTTATTTAACATATTTTTCTCCTTCCTCCGCACATGAAATTCATTTCCTAGTGTAACTAATGGGTGCTGCTTTTTTTAAAAAAAAAAAAAAAAAAATCATGCACTCTCTAGTGAGAGTTTAATCTCACTAATATAAATTAAAAAAATATGTAGCATGAGAATCAACTCCTAACCATTTTATTTTTAAATAATAAAAATTATAACAAATTAATAAAAATATTTTAAGCATACAAAAGATTCATTTACATAAAATTAAAATAAAACATGTTCAACTCTTTCATTTCTCTTTCTCTCTACAAGTACATATCACTCCGGCATAATTTATGAGTTGGGGCATATAAAAAATTAAAAATATATTTATTATTATGTAGTTTATGATTATATATTTTTTTTAATTAGTGTAACTATTTTATTTTGATTTTGTTATCTATATTTGTAGAGTGATGTTTTTTTTCTTCTAATTTTAAACTTTTATTTTTTTATTACGAATTAATAAAAAAAAGAATTCTTAACAGCACTTAAATATCATAACATCCTTTTAACATTTACGAATTTACTATTCTAAAATTTAGAGAATATTTAATTCTAAATTTTTACTATCTTACCAAACACAATATAATGTTGTGAACTCTGTCCATCTTTGAATTATTTTATAAATATATTTATATAAAAACTAAAGCTCAAAATTAATATTACTTAATATTCCACTATATATGAAATACTAATTAATCATATAAATTATAAGAGATAATCTTATGCATTTATATACTCGTACATATATTTTAATATTTAAATTTTTATTATCAGATTATAAATTAGTTTCATTTCAAATAAGAGGGGAGTTTGATTTTTTGTAATATTTAATATATATACATAGATATATATTTACATCATATGTGCAAGCGTTAGAACACTTAATAACATTGATAACTTGATGATATTCTTCTCTATGGACTTCCATTCACTTTGTCCGTTCAATCAATTCATTTACACGATGCATGAATTTCAGGTGTAACCGCATGATGTTGCAAGATTTGTCCTTTATTAAGGTTGTTATATTATTAAACATTTCTTATTAATTGGTTAATATTTTATTTGTTATATGCACGTGAGGTTTTTGATTTTTGGCACATGTACAACTCCATCAACAATTTGACGAAAATGCTCCTAAACTGTATCAATATTTTTAAATTTGTTCTTCATTCTTATTATTATTATTAATTGTTACATTCATTTCATCATTCTTACTTCATTTTTACTTTTAAAAGGTTAAGAACGACTCTCTTACTCTTCTAAAATATGGGAACAATTTTAATATTACTAAGGAGTAACTAATTAATAATGACAGTGTTGAGGAAGAAGGAAGGCAATGCAGGGAATGCCTTGTGCACTCACAATAGAAGGCAGACAAAAGGAACAGCTCAGCATTTCAAGGACATGAGATGAGGGGAATGTGCTCCATAATGACTTTGGATAGTAGTTGGAATGAAGCTGATTGTGAAGAGAAATATTTTCTAGCCATAACAGATTTCAATCTATGAAGATAAATATTATATATAACTGATCCATTTGTTTTGTACTTGTAAGGCTTCTTACATTATTAGGATTCTATCATTTCTTGTTCAGCAATTAATCCATGTGTTAAAAAAAAAAAAAAAACACATGTACAAACAATACAATGAATCAATTTAAAGAGCTACTATTGTCTTCTTGGTTTTCAAGTGACAACTTTTAATTACAAAATTAATAAATTTTAAATATAACACTGTAAAATCTCTATTTTACAATAATTAGTACTATAATTCAGGAAGTCACTTTCCTCTGATCGTAGCATCAATTTCAATGTTATGGTAAATTTAGTAGGAGGTCGTCAGAAGAATATGAATATATATAGTTCTTTAAATATTATAAATATAAATTAAATTTCTCTTTGATTGAAAGCAAGAGAATTTAAATCCTAAATCTTTTGTCCAATTCTCCAAAACTTTTATCAATTACACTAGCAGTGAGATTATAAAATTTATTTATGTTAATTATATTTTGTCATTAATTTAATAATTAAAATTAAAATTTATAATTTTGTAACACCTACTTGTAATTTTTTTTTTTTATAAAAAAAGAATAGATACGTGCAATAAAAATTATTATACAATATAAAAAATAATTTAATTAGATTGTAACTCTCATTGAGTTCTTAATTAAAAAAATATATACATCTACCTAGATTACGAATTCTTATTTATAATGTCTATGATTGTTTCTGTAATTTTTGTTTTGAAAAAAATGTGACAATTTTTTTTGTTTTGATTAATTTGTATAATAAAAGTTTTTTGAAAAAATAGTGTTGAGATGAGAGAAAGAACGAGAAAAACGGTTTCATTAAACCCTTTTGTTTGTAAATTTATGATTAAATGACTTTATTAATGCCCTTGATTTTGTTTGGTCAACAGGCAGTGTTGATGTTCAGTGGACTGACTGAGTTACATTATATTTAATTGTCATACTGTATTATTAGTATAATATATATTATAAAAATGAATGATTGACCTATAACATAATATGTATATTACCCTTTCACAATCCGCCACTACAATAACTTAACGAAGTTTCGTTCCACAAAAAGACGAGGCCAGATTTCAGATAGATACAATTTAACGAAGTTTCGTTCCACAAAAAGATGATGCCAGATTTGAGAGAGAGAGGTCCTTTTGCACGGTCCCCTCTTCGCTTCGCTCAAAAATGAGACGCGGTTCAGGTTTCAGATTGCGTTTCCCCGTGGCCTTTTGTCCGCTTGCAAAAAGAGAATTCGCAAGAAAAATTATTCCGCCAACTATATCAACTTTAATTGAACTTTTATTTGAATGTTCCAAAAGTAATTACAGAGTAATATTTATATTTTGATGTGATTTTTTTTTTATCAAAATTATATTTGCATTAAATTTAAATACAGTAATGCTATATATACCAACTTCTTTATAAGCTCATTCCTACAAATTAATATAATAATATTATATTATTATCATATATTTTATATTTTCATAAAAATAAACATAAATTTATCAAAGTAAAAAAAAAAAAAAAAAAAAAAAAGGTAAATCATACAATATATGTAACACTACTATGATTTTATGTATCAATTTGTAAATACAAGTTTGTATAAAATTTGAATTTCTATTAATCATTTAAATACATAAGAATGTTAAAGTGTAATTAATTAATTTCTTTTGAGACATATGTGAAGATTTTAACCATGACAATTTTTTTAGAAGAAAAGTCAAAAAATAAAAATTTTGTTTGAGATTGTAATGCTTCCAACAAAATATTTAGTGAACATTAATTTTTTATGAGAATTAATTATTGTTTTATGTATATTTGATATGAAGTGTTTAAAAAAATACGAGACAAAAGACTTGTTTTTTTTGCTATGTTAATGTAATGAAAGAGAGAACATTCTTTTTTATAGTTGTAAGAGAACTCTAAGATAATTACATAATATCCTATAATACATAATTTTCTATCAATATCTCTAACATAAATAAATGTATCATATATTATTATAAATATATCATAAAGAAAATATATTTAATATCTCCACAAACTTAAGGTGGCACCAAGACAACCAACTGGAGTTTGAAAATGAGAGAACAGAAGTTGCTTACAAGATGAGATTTGGTGAGAACATCACCGAGTTGGTTAGCAAATGAGATAGATCACAACTATAGAGTATCAAAATGAAGATGATGACAACCAAAGTGATAATCAATTTATATATTTTGGTGCACTCTTGAAATACATCATTATGGACAATTCAAGTGGCATTCTCATTGCCATAATAAAGAGGAGTGTAATGTGTGGTGGGGCAACCATGTTAGAAATTAGCCATAAGAGTTAGATAAGCTCATAGATAGTGTCAACTAAGGGATGATACTTAGTTTTAGTGGTCTAGCAGGGAACAACATATTATTTTTTACTATTTGAGGAGTAAGAGATTATTCAAGGGAAAAAAAAACTTATGGTAGAATTGCCATCACTAGGATGACAACTTAATTAGCATGACCATATACTTGTAAATCAAGTGATATGGATGAAGAAGAATGAAAACCATAAAATAATCTTCCTTTGGCATAGCAAAGAATTTGAAGAATAGCAACATAGTGAATAAAATGAGAACTCATGAATCGACTAACAATATGTATAATATAAGTAATGCCAGGGCAAGTGATAGTGAGATAGATGAGATTACTAACTATTGGTAAAGAGTCGCATATAAAAAAAGTTTACCATCAATAGCAATAAGTCTAACATGAGGATTAAGAGGATTAGTAGCAGTCTTGATATGTGTGAGATTTGCTCTGAAAAGAAGATTTGAAGCATATTTAGCTTAAGAGAGATAATACTTGTTTGAACCAAAAGTAACCTTATGACTAAAAAAATAACTCAGTGCACTTAGTTTTGTCATCTTAAAATTTTGAATTAAAAATTGCTAAAAAGAATGAATGCCTGCAACATCATCTTTTCTAATCATTATGTCATCAACATAAAAAGAAGTAAAATAATACCCTTATGATGTTTTCTGAATAAAAAAAGCCGAATCATAGGCAATAAGGATAAAACCTTACTAAGAGAAAATAAAACTGACCTTGAAAAATTAAGCTTGAGGCGCTTGTTTAAGACATAAGGAGTTTTACGAAGTCAACAAATCTTATTTAAAGGATATTTATACTTGGGAATAGGTTTCATATAGATTTTTTTTGTAGGATCACCATTCAAGAACACATTCTTAACATCCATTCGAAACAGTTGCTAGTGACAAATTGATGCAACAAATAAAGATAGAATAAAAGTGAGATGAGTAAAAGGAGAAAATTCTTCTCATAATTAATATTATACTCCTAAGTGAATCCTTTTACAACAAGTTAAGCTTTATTTTATTTGATTGATTCATCTGTTTGAGTTTTAATCTTATAAATTTATTTGCGTCCAATAACTTTCTTTCCTAAGATAAGTTTGCCAAATCTTAAGTATGAGTAAAAGAAAGGGCGTTTATTTCTTATAAATTTACTTTCTGCCAAACATAATCCACATTAGCCTCTTTATAGGTTTGAAGATTGTAAAGGTAGACTAATACATAATAAACATGAAAATCTTAAAAGTGTAAAAAGAGAAACACATACCCTATCAAAATAACAAAGGTTAAAAATGAAAAAGACCTTAGGTATTATAAGAGTCTTAAATGATTATGATGCAACATAAAGAATCTCAATAAGTTTAGGTATAGTAGAATCAACAAGAGTTGGTGGATTAGAAGAGTTAAAATCACCTATAATGTAGTTAAAAGACTCTAGAAACAAAATAATAAATGGGTCAGTAAAAATAATAGAAGATTCTAAAGTATAAGTGAAAAATGAGAATAGAATAGAGAATAACTTATATTCTTAAAAAGTAGCATCTCAAATTAAATAAAGACAACAACTAATTAAATTGTAACGGTGGTAGCCTTTTGTTTAATGCCATATCCAAAAAAGTAACAAAGACAAGAACATGGATCTAGTTTGGTATGTTCATGAGTAGGAAGAGTAAAAAAGCAAACATAATCAGACACATAAGGTATGAAGTAATCTAAGGGCTACCCATAGAGCATCTCAAATGGTGTTTTGTTATGGATTATGGGTGATGAAATTTGATTAATAGTATAGATAGTGGTGAGAGCTGCTTCACCTTAAACATAATCTAGAAGAAAATTGGATATAAGAAAAATACATATTCCATCAAGAACGTGACAACGTTTTTGCTCAGCTCAATCATTTTGTTGAGATGTGTATAGACATGATCAATGAAAATAGTCCCAATACTTTCCATAAAATCAATGAGTGTTTTTTTTTTAATATATTCCATTGCATTATCAGCATGAAGGATTTTAATGGTAAGTGAAAAATTGTGTTTGGATCATTTTGTGAAAAATCATATAGATATGAGAAAGTTCGTATCAATTTTTTAAAAAATAAATCCAAGTGTATCAAGAAAAATCATATACAAATACGATAAAGTAATGAAATCTTTCCTTATTAGGAGTGGATGTAGAACTTCAAATATTAATGTAAAATAGATCAAATGAAGCTAAGGTGAAATAAGGTACATCCACTCCTAATAAGTAGTCTAAGAGACCACTAGATATAAGATAACGCAATGAAATGAGGCATGACTAAGGTGAGAATGCTAAACATTTGAAGGAATGGTTGCAAGTGCAACTAAATAAGAGAATTTAGATGGGAACTATAGAAAGTTTAGTGCAAATAGTCGATCGACTTTAGGAAGGGTCCCAATTACCTGTTTATTTGAGGATCTTACATAAGCAAATCAACACATATACGCAGTAGATAATACATAAAATAAACGATTTGCTTTCCAAAATTCATATGATAAATTCTAGTATTATTATATGTATAAAATACAACACAATGAATATGTATATATTTCTAATTAGACGATATTTGTCAAACCACAAACACAGATCAATTGCTTTTGTATTTTTATGATATCCACACAATCGAAAATGTAATTGAAGTGCTAATTCTTATGATTTGAGTATGCGATATTTTATGTGTTTTTCTCTTCTTAATAGTAAAGATGTAAAAACAAATCCTATATATACTTTTAAGACGCATATATCATATATTTTGTAACTCATGTCCCATTTAACAAATAAAAAAATTTGGGCCCAAAAAATTTTGAAAAGATTTGGCCCATTTGCTTTGTTTTAAATACGGTGAATAGTGAAGAATGGATAAGTATAAAATTGAATTAAATTTTAAGAGATGCCCCTGGAACTTGCAGGAAGAAAAGAAAAAGGAAAGAAAAAGGAGGAGAGAAAGAGAGAGAGAAAAGAAAGAAAAGAAGAAGAAAAGAGGAAAAATAAGAAGAAGAAGAAGAAGAAGAATAAGGAGAAGAATAAGAAATTGAAGGTAAAATTTTTCTTTATTTTTTATTTTGAGAAAAAAATAGTTTATTTTAGTATAGAAATTATTGAAAATTAGAGAAAATAGATAAATTTTTTATTTTAATAGCTTACTAGTTAAGATTATTATTATATTAAGTTATTAGACTTCAGATCTATAAATTTTGGATCAAATTTGATAAATTGATCAGAAAATTTCTCAAAAATTGTTGAAAAATTAAATGAAAAATAGTAGAATTTGATTGCGGTAAAAATGTAAGGATTTCAAAAATTTTATTCAATTTTATAAATTAGAAGTTTTATATGCAAATAGTTAAAAATTTTAGGGTCAAAATATAAATTCATATAATTTAGAGGTTAGATGATAATTTTTTAAAAATTTTAAGTCTTAAGTATAAATATTTTTGGGGCATATTTATAATTATTTATATTTTAAGAATTTCTTTGTAATTATCTATATTATAGAAATATTTTTATAATTTATTAGTATTAATAATTTTTATTCCAGAAATTCAAAATTTTAGAATTTTTAGACTTAATTTTAGTTGATTTTAAATTGAAAATTTATTTTTACTTTATTGTAAGCAGCATAAGATATTAGTTTATTTTAGTAATTATATATTATCTTAAAAATAATATTAGGTAATAGTTAGAAAGAGATAAATATTTAATTACCGATATTTTTTGATTCAGGTAAGTATTTCACATATAATTAAGTGTTTTGGTATTTTGAAAAACTGTAAAGTAAGGTTTTATATTAAAATTTTATGAAAAATTTTATTTCAATAATACGATTGTTGTTTTGTTCACTTTTGTATAAATTCTTTAAGAATTTAAAAATGTTATTATTATTAAACTATACTTCCGATGTTTGAAACATTATGAAATAAGTTGTTTTGTTATTACTATATGTGAGTAGATTGTGAGATAGTGTATGGTCTTTATTAGTACTGGTGATTATAAATCTGATTTTAGTTTCATAGTAAAAACTCGTAAACTTGAAATTATGGGCAACATTCTCTAAATATAAAATCCCTAAAGTACACAAGTTACACATTTTTTGGACGCCAATTCCTTGAAATAATGCTTCAAAATTATGTATTATACATAGTGATAACTAAATTAAATTGTTGTATTGTTATCATTATTTATATTTATTTTTGTTTATTTACGTCATATATAACTTATTTAATTGAAAATATAATTATTATGAAATTACTTGAAAAACTTCGATTATATATAATACGGGGCATTAGCTCACATACTACTTTAAAGTTCCATTAGAGCAGTGAGAAATAGGTAAACCTGAAAGAACCTTACATGTTTTTGCTAAGATAAATTTTAGAGGATTATTTTGCTATATATATTGTATTTGCTAAAATATTGTAAGAAGATTGTTTATATTTTATTAAATAAATACATTAAATTTTAATGTGATGTACTGTGTTATAGCAGTGGTTTAGAATATTATGAGAAATATTGAAAGTATTGTAGAATTTTTATATTTATAGGTTTTTATGGATATTGTCTATGTATAGTGAGGACTCTACCAACATTTTTAAAATCTCATAACTATCCTTTTAAACCATAAATCACAAACCTAAATTTAGCGGGCATAACATATTTATATTATTATTTTAAATCTTTTAATTTTAACTTAAACTATTTGGGTAGATTTTCTTATAAAATTCAATTTATTTAGTAAAATATGTACTAATAAATTTAATCTAATTTTTATATAATACATTTAGTCAAAATTAATACCTAAATAGCTTAATAAATTTTAAATTTATTTAAAATTATATATATATATATATATTATATTTTTTTATCTTAATGTGTGATTCAATAGGTTCTCGTTCATTAGTTGTAATCTAATTTTTGTATTATAAGTAATGAGCGGTGTCTAACAACACATTATAACTATCCAAGTAACGAAAATATTAGTGGTTTGACATCACCTTATCCGTGACTAATGTTATTATATAATTTAATCCTTTTATTTTAGATATCTTAATTAAACACGAGATATAGGATGTGTTATCTTTGTATAGTTCAATTTTATATTTCTTTAATATTCTGAGTAGACTTATTCTATCAAATAAAATCAATATGTAATATTGACTTATTTAAGTATGTCTATACATTTTTCAAAATCTCACTCAATTAAAGGGTTTAATATGTCACTCTCATTATATAAGAGAGACAAATCCTATTTTAATTATATACATCCATCTACATGAGTTATGACATATTTGATTTTTTTTGTTTTATAATTTATCTTGTTACAGAAGACTTTTGAAAATATCAAAATATATTATTCTCTATGTTAAAAATTATAGTGATCTCAAATATAAGAATTACATATACTATTGTCACTATGGGAACCACTTATGACACTCATATAGTGATATATATAACATTCTCATGATAGATCAGTCTAGTATATTAATTCACTAATTTGTACTTATGTATTAACTTAATATTCATATAATATCATAGATATATTATTATCATTCATTATATATATTAGTCTCTATGTATTATTTTTATCCTATTTATAATAATGTTTGATTAGGAACATTTAAAAATAATGTCTAACTAATTGAACTTACTATTTTAAAAGTATTATTGCATTTATTAAATACACATATATGTAAATAACGAAATAACTAAATGATATACATAAATTAAAATGTCATAATATAAATATACTAAATATTTAAAATATTATTAAATTTAGAGTATATATCAATATTTTGGACATTGAAACCTTTGTTAGTATATTTCAATTCAAGGCAAAGGTTACAAAGTTGGCCCACAGAAAAAAGAAATTGAAAGACAACTTTGAAACTAAACATATACTAAGAATTGACAAATTGAGGATATAAAAAAAACTAATATGATTAATAAATATAAAGAAACTATTAGTAGTATAAATGAGAGGTAAGATATAGGGAACGAACTTACTAGACAAGGTTGATGGGTCTAAAGTCACATGGTTACAGCACCCATAATCAAGATAATAGGGAGTTTTAGGTGTACTGAGATTAACAAACAAGGCAGAGATATAAGCAAAGACTCGGTGAATTATAACTTCAAGATTGACAATAGAAAAATTAGCAGGCTAGGAAACAACTTCAATGCATAGGAAGACTTAAGGGCAGATGAATCAAAGAACAAACTGATGGCTATGTGAAAATTAAAGTTTTGAGTTTGTAGAGCATATAATATAATTTTTAGGTTGTACTAGTATTAATTTTGTAACATCTATCTAATTGTTTATAAAATATGTAATATGATCTTAAGAATATTTAACACAAAAAGGAAATGAATGAATTATTAATTCAAATTCTATGGAAATAAGAGTAATTATCCTTGTATGATGATGCTAAAATAAGAGTTTGTTTGTTAACTTTCATGAGCTCCAAGTATTATTGAGATTATTCTGAATTCCTAATTCTTATAATTTTATTAGTTTTGTGATTAATGTCTTGCAAAATTTAATAGTTTTTATCAGTTTTAATAGTAATTTGATTATGAATATGTTTGTGTTATACTTTTTTTATTTAAAAAATGAGTGTATAAAATATTAATTTTAGGTTTAAATAGCCAACCATTTAAATAAATGCATAAAACAGTTAGTATTGGGTTTACATTTACATATTAATGGTTGTTCTTCCTTAACTACTCCTTCAAATTAACCAAAAAAAAAGGGAAGTTAAAAAAATTATGATACTTTATCATTCATGTAATTTTTCCTCACAACTTTTATACCCTATTATACTTTAATTGCTAACAAGTTTATTAAATCACCCTCATTTTCAATATGTTTAAAGTAGTAATATAGTAGATTTAGTATGTCTAAATATAGTAGTATTATAAATATAAATTTTTACACAAATTCCTTTATGCAAAATGACATTAATATTATGTTATTTGCATGGTTCTTATATTTTCATAGTTATAATATGCAAATATAAAAATAATAAATTATAAATTATACAAGACAAGTGATAAAATATAACACTTACACGTTCGTTCGTATGAATGAGCTTGCATAAGATTTGATAACTTTAAATAGATGTGAGTACAACACATTTGTATGTAGTTATATTTTTTTATCTTAAATCTTGAAATACATTAAAGTTGAAAATTTTAATATAAAATTAGAAACAAACAATATAAACAAATTTAAAATACGAAACGATTAACGTAAAATTTGGAATACAAATATAAATCTTGAAAGGATTATTATATAAGTTGAAAAAAGTGTGTAACAATACATCTATGTATTTTAGTGAAACCTTTCTAATAGTATTTAATTAATTATGCAAGTATATACAATTTTGTATTTCTCATATTATTTGATAAATTATGACAATTAAAGCTATTAAATTGAAAAAAGAAAGTTTATTATTAAAATTAGAGATAATTGACTACCATAAATGATTGAAATTGCCAAATCCACAATCTAGCAATGTTTACATATTATGATATATCATGCTCTAAAAATGTCTAATAAATAAGTGAATGCTTTATATCTTTGTTAATATTTGGTGATGATTCTTTTTAACTAAAGGAATCAATCTAACCTAGGCATCATATTGAACAACATTATGAACTAAAGAGTATATAAATTAAATCGGTCCAAGTAAGGATTTCATTATTTATTTGATAGTGATTTTTTAAAAAAATCATTTACACACACACTTTCTCTTTCTCTCTCTCTCTCACACACATGCACATACGCACTCATGCACATCCTCATGATTATAATTATGTTATAAATACGAAGCATAACAAAGCATTTTAAATAATATTTTGTTTTATTTTTAAATAATGGAGTAACACATCTTGCAATTATAACAAGCCTAATATCTGTTTTACTTAAAATAATTATATATTTTGTTTTGATGAATTGTCTGCATGGTATATTCATTCAATTTATGTTGTCATGTTGCCTAAATTTTATTTGACAATAACATGAACTTAGAAAAACATATAAAATCAATGTTTGTTATTTGCGATTGATTAGAGGGGACAACATTGACATGTCTTTATGTGTAAGTCTCCAAATTTATGCAATGTACATTATTGAACGGCTCTACTGTGACTATTTAATGTGATTATTTCATGACTCTATTATGACTATCGTTAAGGTGTGATAATCTAATTAATTTAAATGATTAAATTGAATAGTTGATACTTATTTGAATTGTATATTTATATATATTATAAACAAATTATAAATTTCTTAAAGGTCAGCATCATCAATGATTTTAATAATAATAGTTATTATAAATTTAAACTAACCATGTAAGATTTTCATGAAACTAATTTAGGTGAGTAACATATATCCTTACTAACTATTGTGTTTTGCTCATCCTTTTTTTTTTTTTTTTTTTGGCCTTTTAGGTGGATTTTAAAGTAATTTGGAAGGTGAAGAGTTAGGTTGAGTTTTCAAGGACTTCAAGATATCAAGTAGACTTTTTACAACTTCGATATTAAGTATGTTTTCTAGAGATATTTGATTTGTATTTTTAATTATCAAACTATTAATTATTAGATGATGCATGTTTTGTATAAACCATTTATTTTGTATTTATTTATTTAAAATATAACATGAGTTCACATTTATTTACGTGACTTTAAATAAATTTTATGTAATTTTATATTTTCATATATTTTAAAATACTATAAGGTACGTTTTTGAATTTATCATAACTAAAATATATTTTAGTTAAAGTTCTATTTTATATTTAAAAGCCGTTAACCCCTACTTTGAGGCATGACATGATGCTAGATAAGGGTGGTAATTTGGGTTGTGACACGAGTTTGATCTAAATAAATTGATTAGACTAAGAAAAAAAAGTATGAATAATATATGGATTCAATTTAAATTACTTATTTGATAAATGGGTCATATCTATGTTTGAAATTATGATTTTTCAATTTGTTTAAGACACGATTAATTAAATAAATAATTGTATTGTGTTAGTTCATTTGACTCAATCTATTTAAGACCTATTTTAATTTTTTTTATTGATAATAAATAAATTAAATTCGTATCTAACCTTGTTGTATCATGTTCCAATACAAATATGACTCGTTTATTATTTATGTTTAAATGAATTGTATTGTCCAACTATTTAATCAATATGTTATATCGATGTTCAAAATTTGACATGACTTAGAAACTAGATGGAATATCAAGTTTTGTTATACTACTTATAGCATAACACAAATTCAATATGACTTAATGCTACACATATGAACGAATGACTTTGGAAAAAAAAAAATAATAATAAAGCTAAGGATAAGGTAAGGTAAAGCTTATGCTTATCCTTACTTTCTAGTTATATAAAGTTTAATAGTCTTCTGACAAACCTACTTGAAATAGTACATACAAGATAAGGACTGGCCATTAATTATTTTCCATAACTAGAATGAGTACGAATGATTATTCTTTGAATAAAATTTCCCTTGAAAGGATGAGTTTGGATGGCCGTATTGCCATTTTCTTCTCATGAAGTTTTCCCATGATGAATTTAATTATACCTCATTGTTTGCGTGCATCACAAATTAAGAATATTTCTTATAAAAGAAATTCTGGGCTTTGATAGGTAATTTGTCAGAGCACATAAAAGAAGGAAATTAATTACATTACATTTATGTTTATAATTAATATTGTAAAAGTAAAATATTTAAATAATTAGTTAATATTTATTTTTAATTTGTAGATAATATTTACTAACTATTTATTGACTACCTATAAAATTACGAGCAATTGAGAATCATAACACTCAAAGTTCAACAGAAGCTAAAATTATGTTTGATACAGCTGCACTTCTATTTGACTTTGAAAATTTTATATAATTAAAGTACTATTTGATAATGTTGAAGAAGGTCCTTAAGCTCATTAGGCGGGCTGTCGTGGAAGGTTAACTCGATCTTCCCGCACTCCACAACAGGTTAATCAATTGTTTTTGAAACAACAGTTCTCTCTTGATGGATTAATATGGAACGTTACATATGAATAAGTGTGTGAAATTTTCTATCACCAGGATTAATGATTTAATGCAAAATTTCAGATCATTACAATACATCTAAAATAAATATAATTCAAAATTTTTGAATAAGAATAATCAATTCTTTCAATTAAAATCAACACATTAAAATTTAATAATATTTATTTACAAATAAAATAAATAAATAATTTATAGAAAAAAAATCAAACACAATTAATTTTTACAAGAAAACCATTAATTCTTATGATCTAGGTTAAAAATCAAACAATTTTATTAAAAGAATATAAGTTTATATTAGAATGAAATCACTTACATCTAACCTCACACTTGTAACTACTTGTCATTTAATTTTATGTCTCAACCTTTATGGTTCTCACAATTTTTTTTATCTAATAAGATTAATCTCCTTGTAAAAAAGAAATTAAAATATTATAAATTGATAAAAAATAACAAACTTTAATCTAACAATTTTAAATTCACAAATATTAATCAAACAATCTCAAACTCGCAAATCTCATATCTATAAATTTGATGAAGTCAAAACCAAGTTAAGAAAAATCAAGGCTAGATCAAATAAAAATTATGAAATAAAATATGTAACCTCACCTCACCCTTCTAAATTTTTGAAGTTTTGCTAGCTGACATTGAAGCAGTAAATCAATTTGCAAAATTCTTGTCACTGGAAAATTGTAGAAGAAGAAAAGGCTCTTGTGCTGTCTTACCCTATTTTGTTTTCTCAGCTTCCCTTTTCCTTTCTTCAAACCAAAGACAAATTTTACTTTTTATAAGCAATGGAATGTTTGATCAAAATCTTACTGTTGGATAAGAAAATGGATCTTTAAATGAATTTAAAATTAGGGCATTAACTTAATTTCTTAAGATGATAACACGTGGCAGCATCTAGATCGTTAAATTTGGTCAAATCATGCCAAATCAATGGTCAACAGTATATTGAATCAAATGTTGACACGTGACAAAATCAGGACCATTGAATTTAGTCAAAAATAACCAAGTCAATAGTCAACAGGTCTTCATAACCAAAGTCAACACTTGTACATGTGACAGTCTATGAAGTGTTCGATTTGATTCAAGTCAAGAAAGTCAACGGTTGGATTTCATTGTGGGTTAAAATCGAGTATAGATGACTCCTACGAAAAAAGCACAGATCCTAATCAGGTCCGTCAAACCCACTAAATCAAGAGTCGTGATCCCATGTTCCGCGCTTATACTTGTCTTAGTGCAACCGTTGACGTGACATCTTTTGGTTGGCTAAGATTGAATTCAGTACACTTGCAGCTAAATTTTCTTGTTCGATCATAAAAAAAGGATGCACATTATAATCCTATTTCGCATCCGAAAATAAAATTTGGATTTTTATTCGATTTGTCAAATATTTTTGTGAATCACTTTGCCATCATTTATGTATTTTCACCAAATTGCCCTTTTCTATAACTTTTTTTTTCAAATTATATACTTTGACCTATTTGTCCTTGTCCATGATATGACCATTTTGCTCTCATAAATGAATTTTGACATTAAGGTTTTAATAAACCTGATTTCTAGCATTTTAGTGTGTGACTATTTATCTTTGACAACAATTAGATTATTAGTTTATAATCATCTTTTACTTAACTTATCGGATAAGTCGGAGTCTAATTATGTTCTCTAGAATATTGTGGGGAACCAAAAAAAAAAAGCAAAGCAAATGAGAAAATAATATAAGTGAGCATACATTATTGAAAATTCATTTTTTTTTTGTTTTGTTAATTTTGTAGTAAAATATTTCCTATTTTTTATTGTTTGTTTAAGATTGTACTTGTTCTATATAGCATTATTATTTGGGAAATGAAAGAATGTGATGTAATAATATTTTTCGAATTTAATAAGATTTATTTAATTAGATATTATTTTAATATTACATTATCAACTATTAAAGTTTGTAATATTGGCATCTTTTTTAAAATTATTTTTAATTGTTTTGTTATAACACATTGAATTTTTGAGTTGATTACTGTTTATTCAATGTAATAATGTTTATTAGTGTTTTTATGATAAGAGAATTTTTAAATTTTTTTGTTATACTAGGTAATGTTGATTTTTATGCAAATTAAAAAACATTTTAGGAGGTATGTTTTGCAAATAAAAGAAAAATAATATTATTGAAAATAAAAGATTTATTTAATAAAGACTTCTATCTATTTAGGAAGATATATATATTTTTTGGTTTAAAAAATAAAATCACATAAAAGAGGAGTTAAATTTTTAATATGTGTGTGTGTGCGTGTGCACTCGTGCATTATTTTTTTAATGCAATAGCCTTAGAGATTGCAAGAATGAAGAGAGTCCCGTGAGTTATTTCCTTATTCCTTTATTTTTTAAGTTATTTCATGTTATTTTTGTTATCTAAAAAAAATTAATGAAAACAATTTAAAAAAAGCCATTCTTTTTTAGTGTTATGAAGGCATTGCTATATTGTTCTTCGAGAGAATAATTTGTAATTATTAAAAGGAGTTCAATAGCATCTAGTAAAAGAATTTTATTGAATTAAATCAAAGAGATTTTGACACATTAAAGCGCGAGAATCTCGCTAAATAAGTCTGCCTCGAAATATGAAAAACTATAATGATAAATATAAGATAGGATTTTTATTTTATACAAATCTATTAGTAGTAATTAATTTTCTTAGTAAATTATTTTTTCTCTAAACGTAACTTTGTGGGTATAGAATTGAAAAATTTAAATCATATTAAAAATTAATTATTTTCACTATTTAATCTAGACTGTACTTATTTAACTTAATTACTTAGTTAAAATTAATTAATGTTGGTAAATATTAGCCAAAACAAATGTTATATCAATAGTAATTTATAAAATATGTGATTTATATATGAAGCATAAGATACCAATACAAAAGACTACATAGAGAAATAAGATAACTAGTTAAAAGATGAAGTAAATGAATAATCGCATGGAGAAATGATATTTAATGGATCTAGTGCATAAATTTAGTAGGGAAGAAAGATGCATATTGCCCATATAAGGAACTTGACATCATTTTTCTCCCATGAAAAACTAGCATTCACGACTTGTTTAAGGATACTTTGTTGGCCACAATTTTCTCCTTTTTTTAGGCACAAAATAATGCCAACCTAGATTGTTCTTTAGATTGCTCTTGAATTAGTACAAGTTTTTTGACTCTAGCAAAATTGGCTTATCTTACCTGACTCTATTCTACAATTTTTATATATCATCAATAGTGTGCTAGTCACTTAAATTGAGTTGACAAGGAGCTAAGTTCAGTTGATTAAGAACCCTAGTAAAAACAAGTTAGAAAAAAAATTCTCAACTCGAGGTCAAAGAGGATCTCAAGAAAGGCAATCTCACCATCTGTTGATTCATTTGCTCTTTCCTTCTCCTTGGTAGACTAAGAGTTACATCATTAAGAGTAGAGAACTAGGATTTCAAACTTCAAAAGTCATCTTCAGTAATAGATAAAGGAATCAAATATTGGTTTCTCTGATTGAGGATGGATAACATACTTAGAAGTAGAAGAAGTATTACTAGTTATCCTATTCTCATTAGGTTCTCCTTCACATTCATTTGATGTTGGTTCATTAATTATCTCTAAAGGTTTAGATTAAGAGCTTATTTTTGTACATGGGACCTCTTTACATGCATTAATAAGGTTGACTTTTATATCTAGCTTATTTTAAGTATACTCAGTAATTGAAGTGTTGAATGTAAGATTATTAGGCTAAAAGGCATAATTCACTGTCTATCTAAAGGACTCTCTAAAAATATTTCATGAGTCTAATTGGTCATATTTAGTCATTTTTTTTTACTAATACCTACGTGAAGTAGGACCAAAAGGACAAGCTAGAAAACAAAAAAAAAATTTAAATCAATTTCTTTCTATTAAGTCTAGTTTTAAGTAACAACCTAGAAACACAATCCAAAGATGTATAAACACAACCCATAAACCATCGAACATATGCAAAATTGATTGTCTTGACAACCAAACATGTTTAAACAAAATCTATCTTTTCAACAACAAAAAACACAAAATAAACATAGGATTTATCGATTAGAATGCACAAAACCTAATCTTATTTATTTTACATAACATTTACGTTAACAAACATAGATAATTGAATTCGGCCATTATAGTAACAACAAGCAAGCTTGTTGAGTTAATAATTAAATGAAAGTAGAAAGATTCAGAAGCTAACCATTGATAGACAACAGGAACTAGTAAAGTGAATGCAGTAGAAAATATGTACATATTTCTAATTAGATGATTTTGTCAAATCATAAATACAGATAAATTATTTTTGCATTTCTATAATATTTATATAATCAAAAATCTAACTTAGAGTACTAGCTTTTATGATTTGAGTGTGTAATGTTTTGTGCGCTCTTCTCTTCTTAAAAGTAAAGATGCAAAAAAAAATACTAAACATACTTTTAAGATACAAATATTACATATTTATATTGTTATTTTAGGTTTTTAATTTAAATTTAAACTATTTAATTGAGTTTTATTATAACATTTAATTTATTTAGTAAAATACGTACTAATAAAATTTAGTTCAATATTTACATAATGGATTTAATCAAAATTAATACTCAAATAGCTCAATAAATCCTAAACACATTTAAAATTCTCTCTCTCTCATTCTCTTTATATATATATATATATATATATCTATATATTATTTCCGATCTTAATAAGTTCTTATAATGTTAGTAGTAATACTAAATATTAATTTTAATGTTATAAGTAATGAACGGTGTCTACCAACACATTATGACTACCTAAGTAATGAGAATGTCAATGGTTTAATATTACCTTATCTGTGATCAATATTACTATATAATTCAATTATTTTATCATAAATATTTTAATTAAATACAAGATATGAAATATATTATTCTCGTATAGTTCAATTTTATATTTTTTTGATATCCTGAATAGATTTATTTTATTAAATGAAGTCAATATTACATTTTGACTTATTTAAGTGTGGCCATACATTTTTAAAATCTTACTCAATTAAATAGTTTAAAATATCACTTCTATTATATTAGAGGAACAAATTTTATCTTGATTTCATATATCTTTTTACACGAGTTATGATATATTTCACTATTTTTTTTATAGTCTATTTTGTTATTAGGGATATTTAAAATATCAAAAATATATCATTTTCTATATTATGAACTATAATAATTTCAAGTATAAGAATCACATAGATCTGTCACTATAAAAATTACTTATAATACTCATATAATGATTCATGTAACGTTCTCATAATGAGTTGGTTTAGTATATTAGTTCGCTAACTTGTACTAATGTGTTGACTTGATATATTATATTATAATACATATATATTGCTAGTAGTTACTACACATATTAGTCTCTATGCATTATTATTATTCTTTTCATAATAATAACGCTTAACTAAGAATATTTAAAAATAGTATTTAACTAATTAAATTTATTATTTTAAAGATATTGGTATATTTATTAAACACATAGATATGTAATAATGAAATAATCAAATGATATATATAAATAAAAAAAAATCGTGATACAAATATACCAAATATCCAAATTATTATTTAATTTAAGGTATATACCAATACTTTCTCCCTTTCAATTCAATTTTCTTAAATATTGTTTGTGTCATAACTTTTAGCATAACAAATTTAAGTATTAAAATGTTATCTTATCTTTATTTTTTAAGTGACAAGATTTTGAGTAGTCGAGAGGACATGTTTTGCTTGTTAGTTTCTTGTAGTAAAAAAATCAGTGTTAATATGGTTTATTTGCTTGCAAATTGTTTTGTAACGTAAAGAGTGAAAAAAAAAAAAAAAAAGGAAAGAGTTGGTACTTTTAAATTTTTCTTTAACATCTAGTTTTTTTTTTTTTCTTTTCCAATCAATTATCTTGCTATTATTGGTGTTATTTTGTGTATTGATTATTCTCTTTTTGTTTAAAGTTATTCCCCTTGTTTGTAGTACATGTGAACAACTCTTTATATATACACACACATACACATACAATAAAAAAAATTTATAAGATAATAATTTTTTCGTCAATTAACAAAATTGCAAATAGAAAATTCTTGACAATTGTTGGTAAAAATTAAAAAAAAAATACTTTTCAAATGAAAATGTATTTACTTTAATTTTTGAAAACTAAAAAGAGACTAATGCTATTGGATTTTATAACTTTAAAATTGTTAACAAATATTTGTATTATTACTAAGAATACAATAATTTCACTTGTAATTTTTTTTAATCAAAATTGAGTTTTAAAAATTAATTTCTTAAAAATTAATTTTAAATGAATTGTGTCTTGTTGGAATATATTGATGCATTCACTGTCATATGAATGTCCATGCTAGATCAAGAACTTTAAAATTCTCATTTTGCCCAAGTTTTCCACAAGTTAAAAAATAATACAAAATGGTGTTTTCTTTTTGACAAAATATTCCATTTTAGAAATACAAATTTATTTATAGCCCAAGAAAAAAATGAAACTTAATTTTAGCCAAAAAAGTAATTCTAGATAAAAATACTCCTTTTTATAATGTTTAATCAATAATATTTAATAAACATCAAGAATCAAAAATCTCAATATGTAATCCAGAATTTTTACCAAAAATCAAGATTCTCAACGTTTTGTAGAAGTACTCAACTAAACATTAAGAGTCTTGAGATTTGTTTAATAATTTTAGTCAAATGTTAAGATTATCATTGTTTGTACAAAAATATTTAACAAACATAAAAAATATCATGTTATAACACGTAATTTTAAGAATTCCTTCGTGTCAACATTGTTAAACATGCAATAAAACAAAATATTGATAATTTGTTTTGTTGCAATGTGAGTACAAATGAACAAAGCATGTTACGATTTTACTATACAATGTGAATATTTATAAAATTGAGAATATACTTACTTTAATGTCACTTGTTTCTAGTAAATTA
>CP135535.1:4378985-4400845 GCA_032402905.1 Khaya senegalensis
TGTGTTTAGCTCCTCTCTGTCTGGTTTTGGTTTCATGAGGGCACCTGAAGGTGCGTATTTAATCTAATGTCAGATTTTAGTAGTGCTGGCCTGTGGCTGAAACCTGGCTTTAAAATCGTGTTGTTTAAGCTGTACAACTAACCGTATGACATGAATTCATATTTTCTTACAGACATTAAAAGCAGCGGGCCAGATATGGCTGTTGTCAAACTTTGATTCACAGGAAGATATAGCTTACCCAAATGACCCGAGGGTTCCTATAAAGGTGGATGATGACCTTAAACAGCTATTTAGAGAGATAGAATTACCTAATGACATGATTTCAATCGAGAAGGATCTTCAGAAGAATGGGATGAAGCCAGCTACAAACACCGCAAAGAGGAGGGCTGCAGCACAGTTTCAGGGCATTTCTTCCAAGAACAAGCCGAAGAAGAAGAAGCATGAGATCAGCAAGAGGACAAAGCTAACCAATGCACATCTTCCAGAGCTTTTCCGAGACATCAATGGCTCTTGAAAATTTGAAGTTAGATGTACTGTTGTTTTGCTGAGACTGACTCACATTGACCGAGGGTACATAGAGACCCCGAGCAAAACAATTTATATCATTTTTTTTTCAAACTATAATTGGAAGATAAGTTGTATCTTAATCAAAATGGAGATGATTGACATCTAATATGTCATTCTCTTTTTTTTTTTTTTTAACTGCAGAAAATTCCACTGGTTGTGTACATGTAATATTGCATTACAGAAATGATCATATTATTTTTATTTGTAATAGGTTAACTAAAATTAAATAAATTAGGATAAAAAAGTGCCCCATATAAAAGAACTAACAAAAATTATTCTTTCCATTACTATACCTGTTTGCTTCTCGAGACTTGCAAACAAACTTGAAAAACTCTCTCCATCGCAGCGAAGAGGTGACGGGAGTTGTTTTGATAAGTTTGCCATAATATT
Organism: Khaya senegalensis; assembly: GCA_032402905.1. Lineage (NCBI taxonomy): Eukaryota > Viridiplantae > Streptophyta > Magnoliopsida > Sapindales > Meliaceae > Khaya > Khaya senegalensis. The sequence continues at coordinate 4,379,943 of CP135535.1, forward strand.
TTTTTTTTCGATTTTTGGCAAAAAAAATGGTAGGAAATTATTATCCTATGGCTAATATGCTTTTAACTGGGTTTCGATCGTGCATATGCGGCGCTTGAAAACTGAATATTGAACCTCTTTGATAAATGTTGAAACAAGTTTGATCTCAGCATCTTGGCAGAAAATGTATTTCGATTGCGCTTTGTGCACGCTGCAAAGCTACGTTTCGAGCAGGCTGAAGTGAGCTTGAAACTGGGTGTTTCTGATCACCATTCATTTAAAACCGGGTGTTTTTTTATCACCATTTCCATCAAATGAATTCGATGAAGATTGGTGATTCTGACCATTTCCATCAAGTTGGACCACTTGATTCATATCTGAAAAATGAATAAGCCAGCTACACGCTCAAGTTCTTTCTAATTTAAAGAATACTTTTTATGTCCATTGTATCGACATTGTACTAACCTGAAGTTAGTGTTTCTTAATTTTCTCTAAGTTTCCTTTTGTTTTATTCATTCTAGAAACTTCTTGTAGCTTGTGTAGTATGACAATATCAATTTGCCCAAGGGGGACTTTCAAAAGTATAATTTTTTAATGGGATAGCTTACTTTACAGTTGATGTAAGGTACATCCGCGCATTTAGTGCAACCTCATTGTTTGGCTGCCATTTGGCAACCAAGCAAATATAATTTAAAGCACAAAACTGGGACAGTCAGTTTTAAGCAATTCGTTTGAACTATTATATTACTTATTTCAAATTTATTTTATAAATATTTCTATTTCTATTTCTATACTATTATTATAAGTATTATGTAAAAATATTTCAAAAATTACATTAAATATTATAAGGGTAACATTGGTGTTACAAGTGTAACAAACATGTGCTCGTATCAAAATGCACCTCTAACATGGTTGTATGCATCCATGTTATAAGTTATATATTATAATTAGCAATTTTTCATTACATGTTACATGTACTATTCAATGTGATTTTAAGAGATACATTAACTATTACAAAAGTAGTGTTAGTATTAAAAGTGCAGTGAACAGATATTTGTATTAAAATACATTTCTAATATAGTTACATGTAACCCTCTTGTAAATTATATATTATAGTTATAAATTTTGCATTGTATGTTACAAATATTATTCAATATCATTTTAAGAGTTACATTGAATGTTACAAGAGTAGCATTGGTGTTACAGGTGTAGTGAACAAATACTTATGTCAAAATACACCCTTTAACATGGTTGTGTGCACCCTTATTACAAGTTATATGTTATAATTACAAATTTTTTATTGCATTTTACATGTACTATTTAATGAAGTTTTAAGAGTTGTGTTGAATATTATAAGAATGATATTGGTGTTTCAGATGCAATGAATAGATACTCGCGTCAAAATATACCACAGACATACTGTGTGCACTTCTATTATAAGTTATGTGTTATAATTATAAATTTTACTTTGTATGTTACTTGTGCTATTTAATATTGTTTTAAGAGTTGTGTTGAATGTTATAAAAGTAGTGTTAGTGTTACAAGTGTAGTGAACTAGTACTCGTGTCAAAATATACCTCTAATATAGCTATGTGCACTCTTATCATAATTTATATATTGTAGGTATAAGTTTTGCATTGTATGTTACAAGTATAATATAGAAGTGTTTCAAGAGATGTGTTAATTGTTACAAAAGTAGCATTGATGTTACAAGTGAAGTGAATAGGTACTCATGTCAAAATATACCTCTAATATAGTTGTGTGTACCTTTGTTACAAGTAATGCATTTTAGCTTTAAGTTTTGCGTTGAATGATACAAGTACTATTCTATTTGTTGTAAGAGTTGAATTGAATGTTACAAAAGTGACGTTTGTGTTACAAGTGTAGTGAATAGGTTCTCATGTTAAAATATATCCTTGACATTATTATGTGCACTCCTATTACAAGTTATGCATAATAGTTACAAGTTTTGTGTTGTATGCTACAAATACTATTCAATATTGTTTCAAGAGTTGTATTGAATGTTACAAGAATGGTGTTAGTGTAATAAGTGCAGTGAATAGATCTTTGTGTCAAAATATACCTCTAACATAGTTGTATGCACCCATGTTACAAATTATATGTTATGATTACAAGTTTTTCGTTGCATGTTACATATATTATTTAATGTCATTTCAAGAGTTACGTTGAATGTTACAAGAGTGGTGTTGGTGTTACAAGTGTAGTGACTAATTCAATATAACTATAATGTAATGTAGTGATCACTGCAGAAAAGTTAACTTTTTCATGTCGTATTATATAATGATTGATTAATTAAGTGTTAATCATATTAATAATTGAAATAATAACAAATAGTAATTTTCATAATAATAATATGCCATAAATAAAATATAAATTATTGTTATTATGACCATCATCGACAAATTTTAGTAGTCCACTTTTCATATTTGATTAAAATATGAGTGACCATAATATTTATATGGACAAATATTGAAATAAAGATTTAAATGGTAGGGAATGGCTGGAATGTTGGGTCATATATTTCGGTCGACTATTAAGATAATCTAGTAGAGATAACCAATTATTAGAAAGTTTTACACTTTTGGTGTTGTATTTTTTAGTTGATCAAAAAGACTCTCATACATTCACTAGTTTTGGCTAAGTGAAAATAGCACATAATTTAGTTAGTTATATGGTATAATTTAAGTATACCATGTAAAAAACACTTGTACATAATGATAATGTGATAATATAATATTTTAGGCTATCTACATCTTAAAACCATTATTCATTATCTAGATACAAATTCTATAAAGTAAAAACGTTTTTCTCTTTTATAAGTAGCAATAAATTCATAACAAGTTAATTATCTATAGAGTATAATGTATAACATAGTTTTTCTAACATAATAGCATTTGTAGTATTGTCTGATTGTTTGTGTAGAAGATAATGTTAATTATACATTTAATTATGAAGCTGTTACAATCAAACATCCACAAAGTTTGTATATACTATAAAGTATTTATATATTGGTTAAATGTTGAACTAAACAGAAGTCACAACTACATTGTTATAACCATTTTGACACATTATCAATCTACTAATATAGTGTACATATGAGTTTAAAGATTAAAGTTTTATCTAAGGTCACACAAGCATTTACAAATATTGCATCTAGTATTACATAAAGGTACAAAAATTAATCATTGAACCACAACCGACTACAAGCATGAGAAACAAATGGCTATTCATAAATTAAAAATACATATCATTAGGGTAAGAGAGGCGTAGATAGAATATGAATGACTAAATATCTCATAATTGCTCGAAAGTACATTTCATATCGCTAAAGTGTTTTTGTGATATGACTTTGATCCTTTTTCAGTCTTGTCAAACAGACATTAAAATTATCTCTGAAATTGAAGCATTTTGGGCTAGTTGGCCTTTCATGTTATTGACATATTTTCCCTTTTTCATATTGAATTGTTGTCTTGATAGATTTAGTCTTTTGCCCTTCTTCCTCATTGATCTCGCAGTCTTTAACCTAAACTCTTGATTATTTCTTAAACTTCATAATTTTCAGAGAGGCCTTTGTATAAATGTCTATATTGTGTAGTAATGACCCATTCTCTGTCAAGATTTACTTTAAATTTTTGAAAAATCTTTGTTAAGACCAATGAGAAAATTGATAATTTCGATTTCTTTACTGTATCCCTTATGCCCATAAATAATATTATGTGGAAGATTAATGCTTATACCTTATCTAATCATATTCAAAATATAGACATTTATGTAGTGGACCAATTTTGATGGGTTTCCTTGAGATAAAAAGTTAAATGAAAACAAGTGATAAAAAAGCCTAGTTCTTGCATTCACATTCTTTGCAGTTGGATGCCTAGCATATACTTTTACTTTATTTCTATCATCATCAAACTCAAACTTTGACTCATCGCTTGTAATTTCTCTCTTTGCCTTATGTTCTTCAAAGTTTACATCAATTAATATTTTGTTCATCTTGTAAACTATTCTTTCTATAGTAGGAATACTTAATGTTTTAGTAAGATTTGCTTTTGTAAGATTAAACTATTTACCTTTTACATATGATTGAATAGTATCATTATGATCATCCTTATATTGACCATTAGTATAAAACTACATTACTAAGTTAGGGTATATAAGATCCTTTTATGTAGCAATTGGCAACCAATTTGTTATACCAAACAAGTGCACAATATCAAAGTCTTTGGCAATGTCTTTGCTGAATTTTCTATCTACAACCAATTTTCTTTATTTTAAATCCTTGTAAATGATATAACATTCTTTATTTCTAAAATATAATGAGTCATACTTGTCATTGTCTCCTCACATAAAACTACATTTTCTCAACAGTTGTGCATTTGAAAATGTCTTTTTATGTGGCATAAGTATCGTAAAAGGGTGTTGTGGTCACATGTATAAAGAATTAGTTCTACCATAACAAAATTGAAATAAGAATGGTGAAATTAATTGAAAACTTTTCAAGAAATTAATGCAAACTATGGCTAAATGAATGGTTGATAGTTCCTGACAATGGGTTTTCATTTGTTCGTTACTAATAAAAAGAGAAGTGAACAAGTTATCAAGGTCAATTAAAGAAGAGGTAAGGCAATGCATGTTAGATATTTGCAAGTAACTTATGGGTTTATATCCATTTTTATCCATATAAAGGAAAACAATGTGTTGGTATCAAATGGGTCTGGCCCATTAAAAAGTATTTGAGTAAGTAAATGAAACTAGTGGGACATGATGATACTTGATTTAAATGTTAAGATGGTAATGTGATAATTTCAATGAATGAAGTATAAGCAAAGATTGAAATGTTAACCATTTAATTTCAGTCAACCTAACTATAGAATTCTATTGGTTTATTTAATTAACAAAGAGTTTAGAGGTTTTTAAGCCACGATTACAGTTGACTAATAATAAAATAATATAAAAATAATATTTTTGGTTGGCCAATAATATTAGTTAATTTGCTAAATGCATTTGTCATATTGCCATAATTTTTGGGCCATATAACATAACTATAGTCCTTGAATGTAATATAGTCTGATATTCGAGGGTGTAACTGATAATAATCTTAATTATTCTTACTATTTACAGAGTCCTATTAACCTCTAAATCTAGCAACAATTGTTTTGATAACTCTTCTTTGTTTGCTCGAAAACGCAAGACTTCAAATATGAAAGTAAATCTACCTTTGTTAACTACTGACTTTATATGTTAAATATATGATGATATACTAATTTTAGTATTTTTCAAGTATTATGTTGAAGTTGTTTGGAATTTGTAAGATAATAAGCATTACAAATGTTAGTACATTTGGATGGTAGTATACTATGACTTAATTGGTTTCTAAGTTGGTAATAAGTATGCATGTTGTGATGACTTCAACCTTATTCAAAATGGAGGTAATGACATTCTCAGATACAAACACTTTACTCTCTATTAATTCTACATTTTTTGTTAACAATAACAATGCTCTTTCTTCCTTTAATATTATTAGTTCTTATTTTAACTCCATTGACAATGTTGAAACTTAGTATAAGAATCATTCAAAGAAACAAGGTTTTAGCATTGCAAAAGGTATAATGTGACAAGATGATATGGGCTGTATTATCGAGACTTTTTCATTGAAACATAATCACCTATTGGTTTCTCCAAATCACATGTGGTTTCTTCAGTCTCATCATGGTGTTACTGAAGATAACATAGTTCATGCCCAATCATTTGCAAGTGTGAGTATTAGAACTTTTCAGTTCATGGATTATGTTGTAAACCACTATAAAGGCTATGATATGGTTGGTTATATAGAAAAAGATTTGCAAAATAAAGTAGATGTTGCCCGCCATGCAGAGATCGTGAGCACAAATTCAAAAATGACGATTGCCTACTTGTTAGCAAAATTATATACATATTTTGGCTTGTTTTTGCACATATAGTCAATGAAAATAATCGATTGGAATACTTATTTTGGAATGATTACAATAACTGGTGTGATTACAGTTATTTTAGAGATGTGTTAGCATTTGATGCTATGTACAAAATAAATGTTTATTGTAAATTATTTGTTATGCTTGTCAGTGTTAACCATCATCGCAGGACATCAATTATTGATTTTTTCTTACTTTAGGTCAAAGTACTTAATAGTTACACATGACTGCTACAAACATTCTTGATGGCTATGAATGATAATAAACTAAACTCAGTAATCATAGATAATAATAAAGTAATAGCCAAAGCTATCAAGCAAATAATTCCTCAGTGTTTACATCCCTTGTGTTGTTGGCATTTAAAGAGAAATGTACAAATTTATATAAAAGATATGAACTTCACTAAGGCCTTTAAGGATCTCATGTTAAATATCATGACTGTTGAAAAGTTTGATTGTCAATAGGTTTATTGGCTAACAATTTCAATATGCATTAAAATGAATGAGTTAAAAAGCTTATAGAAAATGTGCCAAATCAGCAGAGACATGCTTGCAAGCAAAATTTTTTGGTGGAATGTTTATCTTAATTGGTTTATTTAGGATAAGCGTAAACTTTTTAAATTTGTGCGACAAGTTAATCATGCCTAATTACTTGAGTTTGCAATAGCAAGGTGAAGAATGATTATGACAATTCATACAGCATTTTGGTCATGACAACACATTTGCAAAGTAGTAAAGGTATGTTGTATTAATGTATACACGACAAATGTTTAATTGGGTTTGTAAATAGTTACAATATGAGGCCTCTTTAATTACCCCAGAATGTAATCTCTGCGAATGCGCTTATTTACAAAATTTTACAGTTTAGTAAGTTGTAAACAATATGGAATGTGATGTATAACATAATTGAACTTAACATTCATTACTCATGCATATGGTTTAAATCATATAGCATCCCATGTAGCCATACTTTTTATGTGATGAAGGCAGAACATATGCTGTGTGTTCCCATCAAAATAGTCATTCTTATGAGGATAAAATAGGCCAAAATAAGCAAAGTGGTGGATTTGAGCCTATCATATGTGGATGACCACATTGCATCATGCAACCACTTATATTATCTTATTTTTAAAAGCAAGCAAACTTGTTGAGAGATGAATAACCAAATTAATTGTTTGATTGATAAAATATTAGTGGTGTTAAATATCATCGGGGAGAAGAAAAAGTAGGTAAAAGCTATAAATAACTTCTTGTCATTATCAAAGATTCATATACTAGTAAAACAAAAGGAAAAAAATACAATTTTATCGGATTAATGCCTTGATGGATGGCATTGTAGTATATATAAGAAGGTTGACTATACAAAACAAACAAGTTTGACATTTGCTCATGAAGTTAAGGGAATGGCTATTTCAAATGATCTAATAACAAAAGGATGTAATGGTGCTTACACTTTTAGTAATAACGTAGCTAAATTTTTTCACATCCAACTCATGAAATGATAATATCAACTCATCAATGTTTAAGTAGACTTTATACGGGTTAGCATTTTCTATTCAATAAAGTGACATAAGGACAATAAATACACAATCGTAAAATTTTTAGAGCTTCTTACAAACACTAACAACAGGTATTTTCTATCAACATTTGAGAATTGGTGGTATCTGTTGGTATATACCTTAAATCTAATAGTATTTTAAATATTTGCATATTTATATTATGATATTTTGATTTATATATATTATTTAATTATTTAATTATTACATATTTGTATATTTAATAAATATAATAATACTCTCAGAATAGTAAATTCAATTAGTTGGATGTTACTTTTAAATATCTCTAGTTAAATATTGTTGTGAATAGGTTAATAATAATGCATGGAGATTAGTATGTGTAATGACTGATAACAATATGTGTGTGTCATGATATGAGATATCAAGTCAACGCATGGTACAAGTTAGTGAATTAATATAATAAACCAATTCATCATGAGAATGTTACATAAATCATTATATGAATATCATAAACGATTTTTATAATGATAATAGTGTATATGATTGTTGAACTTGAGATTATTATGGTTTCTAACATAGAAAATTATATATTTTAATATTTTTAAACGTTATTTATAATAAGCTAAATTATAAAAGAAATAATTAAATATGTCATAACTCGTGTAAAAGAATGTATATAATCAAAATAGAATTTGTCATTCCTATATAATGTGAGTAATATTTTGAGTTTTTTAATTGAGTGAGATTTTGATAAATGTAAATCTCATAAGTTTAGTACTTGACCGGTGCTTAATCAGTGGTCGAATAAGATTAATGGACTAAAGTCAGAGAGCTAATGCTTAACATGCATTTGACAAGCACTCGAGCAGCCTCTAGCGCCTAATTCCCACTTGATTGGCGTTAGAACATGTACTTTCCGAAGATTTAACATCTAAACACTACTTGACTAGCACTCAAGCAATAACCTTTCAAAAATTTAGCTCTTAACTTTTGCCTGACCAGCGCTTGAACCACTAATTTAGCTAGAAAGCTTGCTTCACCTTTGCTTGAGCAATCTTGCGTAAATACAAATACCTAAGTTGAGTTTTAGAGTTTGGTGATGGTTATTTCGTGGTTTTCTTGTTTTTTTGAGCAAAGATTTTTAGTATGAGTTTTTCATAGCTTTTCAAACCTATTTGTATTAAAAAATATCACAAATTTTATCTTAATTTTTATAATTTGTCATAGTTTACTCTTGGGGTTCTTAATTAGCATACTTTTTTAGTCTAAAATCTAATTATAAGCTTTCAAAGTTCTACAATATGTTGGTGACTAGAGTTTTTGTCTTAAAATATTTTGTTTGTGTTTTAATAGGAGTAGAAAATATTTTAGTTTTTAATATCAAAATTATAAGAGTTTTTGTAAGAAAAATTATTAATTGTAAGTTTTCTCTTATTAGTGAAATTTGATGTAGCTCCTAGATAGTCTAGAAGATTTTTATTTGTAAAGAATTCTTCATAAAATTTTATTCGTTAACAAATTCTTGTGTTCAATGTACTTTTATCGTTTTATTAATTATTTATTAAATTTATTATTGTAGTTTGTTTATGGTAGGTTTAGTTGATTAGTTGGAGATTTATTATTTTTGATGCATATAAAATGTAATAAATTTTAATGTGTTTTGATTTATTTTTTTTATTTTTAATTTTTCTCATAAAATGCTTTTTACACTCACTCCTCAGGTGTTTTAGGATCTAAAGATAAAATTTTTAATTGGTATCAAAACTTAAACTTATTCCTTAAATTAGTCTAGATGGAGAATAGATTTTAGGATTTACCTGTTCCACCTTACTTTAATGGAAATAACTATTTATATTAAAAAATTAGGATAAAAGCCTTTTTAAAGTTAGTAGATGAATGTTATGTTTGAAAACTTAGAGTCTCCTTATGTTCTTAATTGATGGTACTTTTAGTTCTAAAGATTTTAATCAATAAATTAAGAATGAACTAGTTAAGTCAAATTGGAATAATAAAGTTATACTTATGATTTTTATTGTTTTGTCTCCTGAAGAGTTTAAAAGAATATTCATGTGTGAAATAGCTAAAAATGTTTAAGATATTTTTAAAACCACGCATGAAAGGACTAAGACTCTAAAGTACTCAAAACTCTAAATTCTAACATCTAGTTTGAAGAAATTAGAATGAAAGATGATGAGACTTTTAGTGAGTTTTATGTCAAATTAAATGATGTAATGAACTCTAGTTTTAACTTAGGTTAGAGGATTTTTGAAAATCATATTTTTATAAAAGTTGTTAAAAGTTTACTTGAGAGATTTCACTATAAGGTCGGCAAAATCAAGATTGAGAGTTAGTTGGGTTATTTTATATATGTGAGTTTAGTCTTCTCCCTGAAAGAGATCTTAACTGATGATACCTAAAACTAGTAAGTTTAAAGATGAGATAAACTCAGATGAAGAGTTGTTTGATGATGAAGAGATGACATTGTTTATTAAAAACTTTAGAAATTTCTTTCATGTTAAAAGAATGCATATAGTAATAGCTAGAATTCTAGTAAAAAAAAGAATTTTTCTAAAGGAGTTAAAAAAGATAAGAAACCATTTTAATTTATTCAATGTCATGAATACATAAATACAAAGGTTTTGAGCACACTATAACTAAATACTCAAATTTTCTAAAAGGGAAAAAGTTATGAATGCCTTGAGTGATGAGTCTTTAATAAAAAAGTCTAATCATTTTACTAATTTTATTTTTTATTATAAAATTTGAGTCTTTAGACTTACATAATAGTAAATTTGAAAATGAGGAGGACATAAGTGATGCCTCTAGTAAGTTATATAAAAAGAGTGTTATATTTAAAAAAAATCAATAAAATAGTCCTAAAAAAGCTCAATAGTGTTGATTTAGAGAAATTTGGTCTTCAAACTAGAATTAAAGAGTATGATGAGTTAATTGAGAGTTTAAAAAGGTAAAAGCTAGATCTTGAAAATTAGATCAAAGCTTTTAAAGTTAAGTTAATTGATATAAAATCATAACTATTGAAACTTTTGTTTAAGACTACGTAATTAAATGGGATACTTAGTGTACCTTGGACCTGAAATAGTAAGATAGGTTTAAATTTCATCTTTCTTAATCCAAGTGAAATTTTGACTTCTAATGGATCTAATATTTTGACTTTGAATGAATCATTTAAGACAATCTTTGTACCTTTATTGAGCAAATTTATTGTTAGGGTAAAGCCCTTCTTCCTAATAAATCTTAAACTGAACCTATAGAATATCATCATAATCATAAGTTTAAATAAAAAAAATATAGTGCAAATAAGTAAAATGGTATGACTCATAAATTAGGGATACCTTTTAAATTTTTGCTTATATGTCATGAGTATAGTTAGCAATTATAGATTAGACTAAATTGATTTATATTTAAAAAGAAGAGAAAAGTTTATAAAAGTTCAGCTCCTAGTGTTAGTCAGAACACTCTTACTTAATAGGTTATTGATTTACTAAATTGAACTAAAATGATTAGTGAGAGATATAAGCTTCTAACTAGTATAATTACTTTACAGAGTTAACCCCTTACCAGTCAAATAAGTAAATAATTTGTGGTTCATATAGTTTTGAAAGTTAGGACCAATTTGGTTTATTATTTAAATAGTAATTGTTCTAGGTACTTGTAGTGACATGACTTTATTCACCATATTATAAGAATGCGCTGCAGATACTATAATATTTAGTGAATGAGGTCATGTTTTAATTAAAAGTAGAGATAGTACAGAGATTAAAAAAATACTTGTCTTGAAAAATGTGTTATTCATAAAAAGATTTAAGGCAAATCATTAAGTAGTAGCCAATTTTGTCTAAAGGTCAAGATTGATAAAAACATATAGTCTAAAAGGAGTGGATAATAAAAAGTAAACATATATCTGATAAATGTTATGGTATTACCTCTAATACCATATTTAATTATATAGAGATAAGGTGAACTTAATTGAATTATAAAATAAGATATTAGTTTATGTTATATCTTTTTTAAAGTATTTAGAATGAATTTAGTTAATGATTTACCCAAATTACCCAAATAAGAAATTATTTGTTATCCATGTCAAATAGGTAAGTAAACTAGAAATAGTCATGAAAAGATAAATGGGTTCATGGCTAGTAAATCTCTAAAATTGTTACATAAGGACTTAATGGAATCAACTAGAAATGAGAGTGTAAGTGGAAAAAAAAAATACATTATTGTTGTAGTAGATGACTTTTATAGGTTTACATGAGCAGAACTTTTGAAAGAAATGTCAAATGCTTCTGAACAACCTAAAAACTTATTTAATAAGTTTCAAAATAAAAAAAAGTATATAATAACTAAAATTAGGAGTGACTATAATAAAGTTTGATAATTCTAGTTTTAAGGAGTTTTATAATAATAGGGGTATTGCTTATAAGTTTTTTGCACCTATTGCTCCTCAACAAAATGGGATCATTAAAAGAAAAAATAAAATCATTCAAGCTATGATGAGAGTTATGCTTCATAATAAGAGTTTTGCTGTACATTTTTTAGGAAAAGTTGTTAATGTTGCATGTCACATAATTAATAGAATTATACATTGAACTTGAAACTAATATGACACCATATAAGTTGTGAAAAGTAAAAAATCTACTGTTAGGTACTTTCAAGTGATTGGCAGTAAGTATTACATCTTAAGAGATATAAAATTTTTAGAAAAATTTGATGGTATGAGTAATGGGGAGATCTTTTTAAAATACTCTTCTAATAGTAGGGCATATTAAGTATTCAACAATAGAATTAAGTGTGTTATAAAAACTATTAATGCGATAATTGATGATAATCCTAGTGACTAATAATTATTAAAATGTTAGAGATTATGAATGTAACGTTTAAAGAAGATCATAATGAAAATTTTGAGAACTCACATAAAGATAATTTGATTTTCTCAAAAATGCTTTTTGTTAGAGTTAAGTTAAATCATCAGAAAGAAAAAATAATTGGTGATTTAAATGAAGGGATTAGACTTCATAATAGGGTGTTAAAACGCTTATCTTCTATTTGCTACATGTTTCAAGTTGAGTCTAAGAACAATAATAAGGGTTTAAAAGATAAGTTTTGGGTAATGGCATGCATAAAGAATTAAATCATTTTATTAAAAATGATGTTTGATACTTAATGCTTAAGCTTAACCATGTTAATGTTATAAATACTAAATACATTTTTGAAAACCAAACTGATAAAAATGATCTGATTATCAAAAATAAGTCTAAACTAGATGTACATGGATGCTCAAGTAAAAAGAGTAGATTTTACTGAGATTTTTGCATTTATTGCTAAACTTGAATCCATTAAAATATTATTAGTTTTAGTGCGTAGCATAAATATCAAACTATTTCAAATGGATGTCAAAAGTTTCTTTCTAAATGATATTCTTTAAAAATTTACCTATGCAAGACAACTCAAGGTTTTTGGCTGATCCTAAATACATTAATAATGTTTATAGGCTTAAGAAGATTATGTATGATCTAAAGTAAGCACTTAGAGTATGGTATGAAAAACTGACTACATAATTTAACAAATTTATTTATTAAGTGGATAAACAAATATAATTATACAAATTTATGTTGATGATATTGTTTTTAGTTCATTTTTAGATGGGATATTTTTCTTAAGTCTTCAAGTTAAACAATTTAAAGATGGGATATTTATATCTCAATATAAATATGCCAAGAACCTTATAACTTAATAGCAAAAAGCACATTATAACTCAAATAAGCACATGCTTAAAGTTAAAAATGATTTCTTTGATAAGAAAATTGATAAGAACATTTTATAGAAGTATGATAGAGAATTTTTTGTATTTAAATGTTAATAGACCTGATATTATCATTAATGTAATAGTATTTGCTAGAGTTTAGGTATGTCCAAAAAAGTCTCATTTGAATGTTGTCAAATGTATCATATGATATATAAATAAGATTGTTAACTATATTGTCTTATATAGTAAAGATTTCTTTACTAATATTGTTTGATATTCTGATGCAAATTGAGCTGGTAATGTTGATGGTGGAATAAACACTTCAGGTGGTTCTTTCTATATAAGCATTAACCTAGTCTCATGGATTAGTAAAAACATAAATTTATTTCATTGTTTATGATTGAACTATAATACATTACAGTTTGGAGTTACTACACGCCATTGTTTTAGATTAAACAAATGTTAAGTGATTATAGTATCTGTCAAGATATCATGGTTATTTATTGTGATAACACGAGTGCAAAAACATTTCCAAAAATTCGATTCAACATTTGATATCCAAACACATAAATATTAGGTATCACTTTATTAGAAAACTTGTTAAGAATAAAGTAATTTCCCTATAACATATGGCAAATGACAATTAACTAGCAAACTTATTTGCTAAACAATTAGATTCTCTTAAGTTTAAGTCACTTAGGAATGTTGTTGGTGCATAAATTCTCACTTTAAGTTTTAGGATTGTTGTGTTATTTCATATGTGTGTATATCTGTGTGTGTGTATGCATTCATTATACTTATGAACTTTATTCATTTTGTTTCCTTATTCGTTCTGTATTTTATTATTTTTATTTTTATTGAGATATTCATACTAATCATTAGTGCTAAGTGTACACTAAGTAAGGTGTGTTCATAATAACTTTCTAAGGTTTATTTCTTTCTTGTTTATTTGTAAATTTTATTAATGCTAGTGTGATATAAACTGATTATGAATTGACTAAAAAAGGAATTATGTAGTTTGATTACATGTATGATGTCTAGAGAATAATCATAAGGTAATTTATTGCAATTGACTTGTGATTTGACTTTTGACTAGTGTATCTCATTATATGTTTAACTATCCTTGAGAAAATATGAATTCAAATGAACTCATTTTGCAAGGTTGTTTAAAATTCAACAAAATAAGAAAATGAAAAAAAAAAAAATGATGAATGATAAAATGAAACATGCAACAAAAGGAATAAAAAAGAATAGTTGTTTAAATACAAAAGTGATAAAGTATAGTTTAGGCTTAATGACATTGGTTTGACATTCACCAATTATATCCAAAGAATTGCTCTTATTGTTTCATTGTAACTTTATCAAGCTTACAATTTAAGATTTTAAGTTATATGTTACTTATTAAGTCTTAACGTAGTTTAAAGGTGATACTAATTATAAGTGCATTTAGTACATAAAAAAATTTATAGACTATAAGTTGTGTTCACATAGTTATCGGTCAATATTGGAGATTCTTTGTGTTTTTCTTATTCATTTATTTTTATTTATTTAATTAATAAAAGGAGAAAAAAGGAGAGAGAAGAGGGGGGATGCAAATTAGTAGCTCGATGCTTGACTAGCACCTAGCTTCTGCTCAAGCGACCATAAATGTATTAATGTAGATAACAGATTGTTAGTGTTTGAGTAGTGTTTGATGGCTGCTTAAGTAGTGACATGAGATTTTTTAAATCCTTTTTTCCAGTTCACATGGTTTATACCTTTTTTTTTACCCATTTTCATAAAAACTCATTATGTTATTCATTTTCTCATTTTCTTCCTCATATACACTCATCTTAAGTTGATAAAAGATACATTACATTGTTCATTCGCATTTTCATTGTGTTTTTCATTAGATTTTTTTAAGTTTACATTTTAGAACTAGAATTACGATTTAGTATTTTAGGGATTAGATTTATATTTTTGAATGTTTTTTGTGCTTAGATCTTGCATTAGGAATAGAAGATGACAAGTTGTTAGAGTTGAATCAGTATTTATAAATGTATTTTTGTTGCTTTTGTGAAATGGCTACTTGTGAAACTTTTATGCTCGACGAGTGCTTAATACTTGCTCGAATGGACAAAAGTCATTTTTATAAATATTTTGTGAGCTTAATCTTGTTAAGTCCCTTCATTTTTTTTATTATTTTTATAAACTTTATTTACTTTAAGGTTATTTTTGTAAATTTCATTCATTTTGGTGTCATTTTTGCATATTCTTTTTTGGTGAAGGTATTTTTGTAATTTTTATTAGCATTCAAACCTCTTTTTAAAGTTTTCATTATTTAAGATATTTTTACAACTGTCTTTTTCTATGGTTATTATTTTAATACTTTATATTAGTTATCTATTAGGTATATTTTAGCAATAGATTTGACATGTCAGGTTTTTCAATATTAGTGTTAGTTGGTACATGCATTCTAGGTTGTTTACTTTATGCTTATTGATTCTCTTGTGATGTTGTGACATTTCTATGTTTTTACCTATTTTAAATGCCTAAGAAGTTGGTTGTCCAGTGTCACATCCCTTAGTAGAGTCTACTAGATTTCTAAGTGTCTGTGTTAAAGAGTTTAATTAAACCTATTTTGCGTTAATTACCATTCTTTTGGAGCAAAAAATAGACCTTCCTTCTCTTGTAGAGTTATCTAGGGTTTCATTTCTCTTAAAACCTCGTTCGTAGAGTTTTATATTCATTTTACAACCTTCTAAAGATTTTATTCGAGAGTTTTACTCTAACATTCATGAAGTAGAGCTATGTAGTACAATTTTTCAGTATATCTTTATAGTGCCATATATTACATTATTCTTGATGTTTTAGCTTCTCAAATAGGCATTCCTCAAGTGTTACAACTGTAATATCTCTTTTCAAAAATTGACCCACCAACCTTGGTAGACATAGCCATTATCTTTTTTGGTTGACTTTTATGATGGTGTAACCTTGAGTATAATAAGATTTTTGTTGGTCAAAGTGATCCTTTGTAATATCATGTGTACTAACCTTTACTCGACCGATCACCACTTAAGTCTTCTTTGCTTTGACTTAGTTTGTATTATGCCCTATTTGAAGGCCTTTCCGTTAACCTTCGTACTCAAATTTGTCACATTTTTATTCAAACTTTTCATAAGACCAATTGATCCCTTAGACTTTCTTTTATTTGTACCATTACTCAACTAATGTTGAGTATTGGTTTTGTTATTCCTTTCCTTGTTGCTGATCTTATGCATCTCTCTAGGCCATATACGATTATACTCTGTCTTTGAGTTAATCACACCGTCCTACTATATCTTTCACATTTATACTTGTCAGTCATTCTATTTCACCTCTTTTATTTTCTTCCATTCTTTCTTTAACTTTAGTTCCTTCTACTTTTTCTTTTCCTGTTTCCTCCTCATATACTTTTACATCCCTACATTTCTTAATGTCTAGGGTGACATCGTTGTTTATTGAGATTTGACTTCTTTGTACATCATTGTTGGCTATGATGTCAAAGTTGTATTGGGTTTCTACTGTTCAGCATCAAATTATTTGCAGATAGACAAATTTAAAAGTTGTTGTTTAATCTGTACAAAATCAGACCAATGATATACATATCATTCTCACTGAAATGAGATACAAAGATAGGGGTATATTAAATGCCACAGAGACTAATAAGGATGATGATGCTAATTTGATTATTCTTGAGCCACGTGATCATCTATTTGTTCCCGATCATGTTGACTCTTATCTTTTTTGTGGCTATTGATCCACCTATAACATCGAATTTTATAGTTGTTCCTCTATTGACTTTAACTTTACTTATTTTTACTAGAGAGACATCTTCTACTGGGATAGAGATTTTAGATCTAGATTTGAACCTTTAACACTATCCCTTTGTCATTTTATGATAAAAAAAGAAAGTACGTAGTTAGGCAAGCTTTAAATTCATATTTGTGCAAATTGAGGAGCAGCGAGAAAAGAGATACTGATACATTTTTGTCTTTTATATGTATGATTGGATATATTATCATGATGTTATTTGATTATATTTATGTGTGATATAACTCAATATTATCTTTGAGTTATATTATTTTTTTATGTTTTTTAATTTTAATATTTTTTAACATATTTTTCCTCCATGCATTTCATTTAGTTCAAAAGTTATTTCATGTTTTAGGTAATAGTTTTTATTATTACTTTAAGAAAATACTATGTCTAGTGTATGTATAAGTTTTATAATGTAAACAAAGTTTTGTTTTGGTAATTATCAAAACTTTGTATGTGTTTTTTTTTTTTTTTTTTTGTTAACTTGGGTTTTGTCACAAAATGACTAAAAGAAGAGTTTGTTAAGATTTTCTAAATTAGCACATTCATGAACAAAAATGTAAGTCTAGATTGATGCTTAAGAAGATGTTTAAGGAATTTTAGAAGCTTAGTGGTAACTAGTGCTTAATCAGTGCTCAAGTAAGATTAATGGACTGAAGTTAGAAAGTCAGCACTCAACCTAAGCATGAATACAAAGATGTATTATCCCTTTGAATTATATTTGGCTTGAATACAAAGATGTATTAAGTTTAATCATGCATTGTTACACATCTTGATTTATTTTCCTTATTTAATTAGATTTAGTCTATTATTTTTATAGTTTAGAATGAATATACATACTAATAAAATCATATTTTTATTAGAAGGCAATTGTAGAGTAGTATCTTTATCTTATTTTGTCTATGTAATGATTGGGTTAGAAAATTTATCTTTTTAATATTTTTATATATCCTATAAAAAAAAACATAATTATTTGATAGGAAAAATTCTTGTCAAGGGCTCTTTTATTGAATTATGCCTTCATAGCCAAATTGAAAAAATCTAATATTGGCGGGATTTCTTCCCTTCACCAATTTATGAGGCTTGTAAAAGGAAGCTCATTTGTATGTATGTGTGTCTTGAATATTATTATCAATTGAGTGTTATAGCAATATTAGTTGAGTTTTTAATGTTATCAAACGATTTTCACTATCGAAAATAATGGTCGTTATATGGTTTATGTAGAAAAACTCTTAAAGGATCAGAACTGCAATTATATAAAATTTTAACAAATTTAAATAATAAAAATAAAGATTAGA
The DNA here is from genome assembly GCA_032402905.1 of Khaya senegalensis. Taxonomy (NCBI): domain Eukaryota; kingdom Viridiplantae; phylum Streptophyta; class Magnoliopsida; order Sapindales; family Meliaceae; genus Khaya; species Khaya senegalensis. The sequence goes on from CP135535.1 coordinate 4,398,309, forward strand.
AAATTATATTCAATTTTTTAGTATCTAAAATAGCTCATCGTCTTTGGCTTGCCTCTAAGCGTATCCATACACCAATAGCCTGACAATAATTATGATATTATCTTTAGAAAGACAACTCTCTTTAAGGCTTGTATTTGGTTGTATAAACCAATTTTGATTTTGTTTGGTTAAAAAGAAAATTTGCTAGAAATTTTTCTTTCTTTTTATTTTTTTTCTTGCCAACATTTTACTAAAGATGAAAAATTGGCTTCTCTTCTTCTTAGTTGTACTTTCACTCTTTATTTTGCCAAAATAAAATAATTTTTATTTTATTAAATCAAGCCAATTAATTACTTTAATTATTGGCATACAAATGACTTAATATTAACCATATATAATTTAATCACATGAACGAATTATTATATGATAAAGGTAAATAAATCTTCACCCTTCATATGTATGACATGTGTATCAATCTCCAACATTTATATGTCACAGATTTGCTTGATAGAGATTTTAACACTTGACATAATATAAGCCATCTATGTGTTAAACAAAGATTAAATCACAATCATCCACTTGTCAAATAAAGATTTAATTAATTAATTAATTAATTAATTAATAATTTATCTATTAATTAATTAACATGAAATATAGCCCTAATTATCTTCTTTTTAATATGCTAAATTGTATTTGCAATCTACCAAAAATTAATGAAAATTTTTTCAACATTGTAGGTGTTAGCACGCATTGTTTGAAAATTTTATTCAAAATAACATAATAGTAATTTGATCAAAATATCAAAACTATTTTAATTTTTATTAATTTAAAAAATATCATTAACTAATTTAATAATATATTTTAGTCCTCATCAATCTATTGGCTATTATGTGTGACTCCCTAATTTCATCGTGAACTGAACATGAATAGATACAAATTTATTCGCATCTTTTCAGTATAACTTATTATAATCGAAATTCTTAATGATCATGATGAACTTTTAGTAATATATCATGACCCTTAAATACAAAAAATATAATTATAAATGAATCTATTATAGTCACACTTACACGTAATAAAATCTCTCTGTTATTGACTTCCGATCAAGTATGGGTAATAGTGTTGTCAAATCATGAACTTGATCATATGATTAAGAACACAATCATATACAAAATTTGCATATCTGCTAAACTCATTTACGAAAATCACGTACTCTAACCAAAGATCTCAAACTCAATTATTTAAGTTAGTAAATTCTATATTGATCACCACATGTCCCGGTACAATAAAAACACATTACCATCAAGCTTTTATTTACCAAATGTACTTGGCCTAGTGTGATATACACAAGTAATCGATGTGTCTTACTACAGAGGGCAATTGTGATATCTAAGGTCAAAAAACTAGTAGTACACTAACATGGCTATGTAATAAATCATTAACTGTAGATAATCATTCATGTGATTCATCATGATTGATCATGTTTAGCAATACATTCTCTAACGTATTATCTATATTTATACTCTTATAACATGAGACTCATCACCTAACTATTAGCATTATATACTAATAATTAGTTACAATAAAATATGTAAATTATGTAATATCATCATCCCTAATAGCATCACCTTAACTAGGAACAGATTAAGATGTATTTAAATCAGAAACTTTGTCCTCATTTTTACATTTCTTTACAAATAGAGTTATAACACATAATATATCACGAGATTTTATTTTATATATAAATTAACGAATAGTAGTTGAACGGAAGTAAAATAATATAATTGTCATTATATTAATTGTAAACGCATTTACAATTAAATACAAAATTATATACAAAAATGATTGATATTCCTAAACCTTATGATACGATTAATTCTAAGGCATATCTCCAACACTTGTAAGAGAATTTTCACATAAAAGCTCAAAGTTTAAAGTTCTTTTCTTTATCATCCTATTTATTTTTGAATTTTATAATTAAGCCTAGAGTTGTAATTTGTTATTTTGAAGATAGTGAAAATTTCAGCAATGCCCGAGGATATAAGTATTAATACTAAACTTCATTAAATTTTGTGTTATATTTTCATTATTGTATTTATTAACTTTTTGTTTTATTAATATTATATTTCAATAGATAATTTGTAGTTATGCGTTTGCTAAAATAAAATAAAAAGTTTTTATTGCACAACAAGTGATGTCAGAGCTGTAGGCTCTAAGGTAAAGAAAATATGTCAACAAATAGGTATAAAATATAAGTGAAATTTAATGGGAGAATTAATTTTGGTTTGTAGTAAATACAAGTTATGAGTATATTGCCCTAAGGTGTGGGCAATTAAGGCATTTTAAAGAAGATTGTCAAATGGTATGAGCAATTAAAGGACCTTAAAGAGATTGTATAAAGCATGGTTGATAAGTAACTCTAAACTAGTAATAGAGATACTAGTAATTTTGTTAGTAGTGGGTCTCTTTTTTCTATATAGAAATTGATTTCATCTGAGATAAATGAAGAAGACATTCTTATAACTTGCCATTAGATTGCCATGGAAAAGGATGTGTTA
>CP135535.1:4401345-4419219 GCA_032402905.1 Khaya senegalensis
AAAAAAACTTAATAAAAATTATGAGTCTGTAATTTCTATTTTGATAAACTTAGAGAGTTAAATTTCTTAAGTATTGTGAAAATATATTGATATTGTTTTTTGGGAGATGGATAAAAAAAAAATTATTCTAATTAGAGGGAGTTCAACAGCATCAAGTAAGGGGATTTTATTAAATTAATTAAAGGGAGTTCATTGCTATCAAAAGGAGTTAGACGATATCAAAGTGAGAGAATCTTGTTGAATAAGTCTACTTAAAAGATTTAACAAAACAACAAAAACAAAAATATCAGCCTTTAGTTTATAAAAGTACATTGGTATTAATAGATTGTTTTATTTTAGTGTGGATTCATGGATGTAGGATTGAGAAATTTAAATTAAGTTAAAATTATTTATCTTCTTTATAACTTTTGTGATTTGTTGATTTAATTAATTAACTAAATTAATTAAAGTTATTGTTATAATAGAAAGTTTACGTACCCAAGTATATGTTGTCTCAAGTAATAAAGAATTCGAGAATCCAAGTATCAATTTATAGGAAATTAATTATATATAATTTATTACAAGTCTAATTGTCCAAGTATTATGTAAATTGTGATGGTGTATTGGTTGTTAAAATGAGAATTTAATATTAATAAATGTTAAGACTTTGAAATCTATTTTGAAATACTTTATAGAAATTATTCTTGATCCTTTTTCTTAATTAGAGGATTAAACATTTAAACACATGAAAATACTTCCTTTAAATTTTTTTTTTTTTAAAAAAAGATAACGAAAGACTAAACCTTCACATTGATTTGTGAAAAATTTTAACTTATCTATGTCTTGAAATGTCAAAAATATACAAATTTTCAATGTACTTTTTGTTAACAATGAATCAAGCTCTTTAACACCTCAAAATACTTTTAATAAATGGTATTCACTCAATTGAAATATTTTACAATAAAGTACAAATTAAAGAATCGAAGAATAAAAACTATAAACTCATCAAAATTTCATTCTTAACCTTAACTGCAAATTTAAAAATATATTGTTAGAAGTAGAAGTTGAAGAAATAAAATATATAGATAAACTAAGATTTAAATATGTCCTGTTATTATACAACTATTTATTTATATGAAAATACAAAGGATAAAAAGGTAAATAAGTTAGTTAAGAGTAGGTAAATGTTGATAACATGTTTTCACATGCATTGGATATGACAACCAAAACATAAAAGTTTTAGATATTTTTTCCTAACTCAATGATGAAAATACTGAAACTTATCGAGTTGGTTTGTGGTTGCAATTTTAATTCTATTAAAGCCCAATTTTCACAATCTAAATGGTCAAACTAGCCAATAGTGGCTTACATCATTATAGAGAAACTTGGCCATGAGTTATTAGTTTAAGAATTGCATAAATTGAAATTTCATATTGAAAGATATACTCATTATACAAAACTTATGCAAAATCAATCATTTTTTATAAATTATACCAACAATCATTTTTAAATTCATAATTAAATAAAATACTTATTTGAGAGAAGTTAATGATATTTGAAAGTACAAAATAATAATTTAAATGGTCAATAAATATATACTTTTTAAGTACTTATTTGTTAGTAATTTACAGATAAAAAAATCTATCAGTTTGTTTCATTTTATAGAGTTTGTATTTGGTTAAAAATTAGGGTTATTAAGTATTTATTGTAGTGGTTTATGATTATTTATGTGAAATGGCAACGATGTAATTTAATTGTACGCTTGTTTCTATCTACGAATGATTCTCTAAAACCAAATTCCTTCAAAATCATTATTTCTTACCATTACATACGTATCAAAAAATTACTTCATTTGAAAGACTTGGGATTTAATGAATAGTCTATGTATTCAACTAAAGTTTACATAAGTTGCTGCTTGTGGAGAAGATGCTCATTCTTTCTCCTAGAGCTTCCTGTTAATTACAGCACTTTTACTTTGCAAATATGACTGTTTATTCACTGAATGTTACACAAGAAAACTTTCATTATTAACTTCATGGTTGAGATTTAATTTGCACTAGTTCTATAACAAACTTGAGAAACTCATAAAAGATATTAGATGATAAATATATTGAAATATAGGAGGAAATACAATAAATATGCATCTTATACAAATACAGATATGATCTTTCTTTTTTATATCTTAATTCCCCTCAAAGTCTCAAATCCTTCCCAATTATTTTCTTTCATCAGCTTTTGCTTTTGTCTTTCGGAGGCAATATTTTAAATCTCACAACATAAATCTATCTGGATTTGATAATGCTACTGGACTTTTTGACATTTTCAGCTCCTTTTAATTCTCCCTGCAGGTTCAACATTAATATTTTAGCGCTTCTTCTTCGATGGTACCCATATGGATTTGGTTAATTAATAAGAAAATAGCATTAACTAGAGGAAGGAATACCATTGTTTTCCCCAGTTTATGCTTGGCATTTGTTTTCTTCTCATTAGCCCAAGCAGTAACTGATTTGAGTTTTTCATGATTGAAATTTGATCATACATATTCAGCAAAATTCTTAAGTACGTGCAGTAATAAAAGATTGCTCAAAGATGATAGCTTCTTTTCCGTTGCTTTTTTAATTAACTCATCGGCAATTAATGCATAATACTTTGTGCAATTTAATAAGTGAATGCTCCAAAACTCTGACAAATTTAAGGGAATAACGAAAACAAGGAAAGAAAATTAACCTTTCATATTTCTGTAGAGCATCAGTGTGTATTGTTGATCTAAAGGAGGATGAACGACTTTGTTTTTCACCTGCTACATCTTGCATGTTAATTTCTTGCAATGAACATTCTTGAGAAATATAATTTTCTCTGAGTATGCTTACCTTCAAGTGAGTGAATAGCAAATGCAACTGCTAAAACTGCAGTTGCGTATTCAGTTTCGTCCCTCCATTCAGAAACCCAAACAGCATCTTTCTTACTTCTTTTTCGAAAACTTAAGAATCCATTCTCTTTTCCCCATTTCATCTGATTTGCTTACTTTGTTTCTCAAGGGCTACGAATACGAATTACTGGAACCCTGATAGATTGAATAATGTATGGCAATCTCATCTTGTAATCTTAATTTATAGCTAAAGTAAATAAAAAGTGCTTTTTCTCCAATGCACCTTTCCCTGTTGTAAGTTAATTGTTGACTCCATATTTTTTCATTCTCTGTAAAAGAAACTTTTGAGCAATAAACAAAGTCATTCATTTCCAATCTAACTCTTTTTTTCGTTTATAATTGTTGACGGTTTTAAAAAAGAAGAGAAAAAAGAAAAGGCAACGAGAATGGAACCACGATATGAAGAAAGTAATTGAAGAACCAATGCTTATTCCCATTTGCAACCATGCATGCATCAGCCGCCATATCTAAGGAATCTGTCGGCGAATTAAGAAAAAGCTTATTCTGTTACTAAGTCAAATCCCTCGTGAACATTCAAGAGACCATACGTCTACAAATGAATAATAATAATAATAATAATAATAATAATAAATTTAAACATAAATAAACCATAACAAGCTGGAAAGAAAATCTCGTAATCTTTTTTACATTTTTTTTTTTTTTGGTTATTACTCGCCTCAAGGTTGGTAGTCGATGTCTATCACATCCAACATGTTGACATACTAATAAAATGAATATTTCCCGAGCGGTTGTGGAAATATATCTATAATTTGTTCTGATGTTCAAGTATATCAAGGAGCAAGCAATTGAGATTATGTTTCTTTTTCAAAAATAAAATGGTAATTAATCATATTGAAGTTACGGATTAAGTATTGAAAAAATACTAAGTATAATATAAATTTACTTTTTATTAATAAATTAGTGAAAATAGATCAATGGTTTCTTAGTAATTATGTGCATAGGGTGAGAAAGATTACCTCAATTCTTTTCTATTATATCAAGTGAATAATAGTAGTTAAATTTTTCTCTTCTATCTTCTAATTGTAAATGTCGAATAATGCGTATTTAGGTATAATTGAGTGGTGGTGTTTATTATTTATATGTGATTTTAGCAAATAGCTTTCTTGATATTTGTAGCAATTTTAGTTTATGATAAATTTTATGGAAAAACATACTTATCTCTCCTACCATTATTTTTTGGTAGTTAGTTGACAATTAATGGTAAGGATATTTTTGTAAAATAACAGTTAAATTTATAAGTTTATCATTTTCACTTTCTTCAATAAAATTCGAATTCGAAAAAAGAGTGCCAGCTACAAGAAAGTTATAAAACAAATTTAGGGTGTTTTATGGCCATTAATATGTTGCTTGGCTGATGAAAAATAGTTTTGCTCAACCGAAGCAAAGAGTGTGCACTAAAGAAGATAAATTCTTGTAAGGAAAATGATTTTCATTGTTCTTGTAGTAGATCATTTTATGAGCAAAGATGCAAGCATAAGTAGACCAATTAAGGTGGAAGATTGCATAATGAAATGCAGTTTGGATTACAAGCATTTCATAATGGTCCCAAGCCAACCCAGCCAGTTGTTGAAGAATGATTCGAAATAGCAATTACTCAAATTGTGTTAGTTGGAGTTGTGATCCTAAAACTTCTCTATTTAGTTAGATGTTAGTTTCATGCATGTAATCATTAGTCTTTCCACTTATGGTTCCTATTTATAAGCCATGATAGTGTCTACATTCTCCTTTTTTTTTTTTTTAATTTGTTTGCCTATAAAAAGTCCAACTTGTGTACTTATTTAAGTCAATGAATGCAAACCACCATCTACAATTTCCTTTCTATATTTTTATTCAAGTTTTGTATTCTTTACTTCCAATAAATATCTTTTTCCTCTTCATAACAAATTTGGCATAAAAGTAGGTTTATCTTATTGATTGCATTCACTAGTTATGGCAGTAATTGGAGGTTCGAGTATTTCATAACTTCTTATTTCCATTTTTACTAAAGAGTGCAATAAGTTCTAGAGCATTGAAATAAAGACTCCATTCAAGTCTCAAGATCTTTGGGATTTGGTAGAGAGTGGATATGATGTAAATGATTGATGAAAGCAGGTAAAAGGAGAACAAGGAAAAGAACTCAAAGGCATTGTTCATCATTCAGCAAGTCGTTCATGAAAAGCTATTTTCTAGAATTATAGTAACAAACATTTTAAAGGAAGCCTGGGAAACATTACAAAAAGAGTTCTAAGGCTCTTCAAAGGTAATAGTTGTAAAATTCCGAACTCTTTTGCATGAGTTTGAAACTTTGATAATGAAATGTCAAGAAATGATTTATTTGTCTAAAGTTATTGCAACTGTTAATGAAATGAGAACTTTTAAAGATAAAATCAATGATAAGATTGTTGTTTGCAAAGTATTACAGAGTTTAACTCTAAAGGTTAATCATATAGTTGTTGTAATTGAGGAGTCAAAAGATTTATTTTTTTTTTCTTATGAATTAATAGCTTCTTTGTTAGCTCATGATGCAAGGCTAAACAAATTGTTGAAGAAGAATGAAGAAAAGGTATTTCAAGTAAAGGGGAAAAAATAAAAAAGATACACAGATAGGGAAGAAAAGGCTTTCACAGTAGAAGATGTGGCTGAGGCAAAAGAAGAGGCCATTGTAATTGGCAAGAAAAATAGACTATTTGTGAGTAAAAAGGGAATAAAAATTTTATCCAATGTTATAATTAGAAGAAATTTAAGCATGTGAAGGCATAGAATCAAGCTATAAGTTACGTGGAAAAAGAAAGTCAAGAAAGTAAATAATTCATGACCCATTTTGATATTAATGAAAATTTGAACGGTACTTGATATATGGATAGTGGGTGCTCCAATCATATGACTAATAAGAAATTGATAGTTGGAAACCTTGATGAGTCTTATAAAATGCAAGTTAGATTTGGAGATAACAAGCATATTTAAGTTGAAGAGAAATGCATAGTTATAGTAGAGAAAAACGAAGGTAAAGTAAAATCACTTTTTGATGTCTTTTTCAAATGGAGATTTGGAAGAAGAAGTATATGTTACTCAATATAAAGGGTTTGTAGTCAATATAAAGAAGAGAAAAGTGTACAAAGTCTATAGGCTAAAACAAGTTCCAAAGGTATGGTATACTAAGATTGATGGCTATTTCTAACAAAATGGTTTCATAAGAAGTAAAAATGAGCCCATTCTCTCTATGAAGAAGTAAGGTAAAGACAATTTTATCATTATATATCTTTATGTTGACGATATTATATACACAGATTATTCTAATTTTTTGTACCCGAATTTAAGTCTCATATATTGAAGAGATTTGTGATGACAAACATGGGTTTGCTACATTACTTTTTTGGTCTTAAAATAAAGTAAGGAGTAGATGGAATTTTTCTTTCATAAAAGAAATATGTAGCAAATCTTCTAAAAAGATTTAATTTATTTAATTGTAAACTAGCAGCTATACCCACGAATATGAATGAAAAGTTACAACTTGAAGATGGTACGAAGAAGGCTAATGTAAAACCTTTAGAGGTCTAGTGAGATGTTTAATTTATTTGACTCATAATATATTACATATTGTATTTTCTATTGGTCTTATTTTCAGGTTTATGCAAAATCTCACAAAACATTAATTTAGAGCCTCAACGTGGATGTTACGTTACATTGTTAGAACTACTTAATTATGGAATTTAGTATTACAAAATTCTTAACTTCAAATTATATAGATTCACGAGTAGCAATTGTGCAATTTTTTTAGATGGTAGAAAAAACATTTTGACAAACATCTTCACCCTTGGATTGGGTGCCATCACATGGAGTTCAATGAAGTAAGTTATAAAAGCATTTTCTTCTATAAAAGCTTAGTATTTTACAACAACTTTAGTAGCTTATCAAGTCATTTGGCTTAGAAAAGTTCTTGTAGATCTTTGTCAAGTTCAAGAAAGAGCAAATCGTGTTATGTGATAACAAGTCAACAACTATTATAGCAAAAGATCCAGCTTTCAATAGAAGAGCAAAATATATTGATATTTGATTTCATTTTATTAGCAACTTAGTTGTACGTAATGCAATCAAGATAGAGCACTATAGAACAAAAGAATAATTGGTTAATCTCCTTATAAAGGTACTCTCGAAGGAGAAATTCTTTTACTTTAGATTACATATTATAGTATGCAATTTTGAATCAAAGGGTAGTGTTGAAGAATGATTCAAAATAGTAGTTAATAAAATTGTGTTTGTTAGAGTTATGATCCTAAAACTTCTCCATTGAATTACATGTTAGTTTCATGCACATAACCTTTAGTCTTTCCATTAATAGTTATGGTTCTTATTTGTAAGTCATGATAGTGTGCACATTTTCGATTTTTTTTTAATCAATTTGTTTGCCTATTAAAAATCCATGTCATGTATTTATTTTAGTTAATCAATATAGAGCATCAACTTTAGTTTTCTTTTTATATTTTATTCAAGTCGTACATCCTTTACTTTTAGCAAATATATTATTTCTCTTCCTAACACCAACAACTACCACCTGCTCACCTTTAATATACTTAAGCAAATTTCCAAGCAAAAAACTCAATTCTCAACAAACATCTTCACTCTTGGATCAAGTACTTAAAACATATAAAGAGGTGTATTAGTCAAAGGTTAGTTCACAGAATCTATCCTAATGAATTGCCTTGTAGTTGTTCTCTCAGCATCATATATATATCCAAACTATACAGTTCTTTTCTTAATTAATGCATAACTTGTCTATTTTTTTAACATAAATTAATTTCATAGACAAAGAAAAAGAAACACACTTTAGCAAGTTGTTTTAAAAACAACAATAATAAGATCTACACCTTATATGCACTTTACTTCAATGAACAACAATGACATCTAAAAAAATTAATGCAAATATACAAGAAACTATAATTCAAACACATACACACGCGCGTGTGCATGATGAACACACATAATAAGGAATCAAGGAATGACACTCAATAACTTTCCTAAGAGATTCAAAATGAACTACATCTAAGGGTTTAGTGAACTAATTAGCTAGTTGATTATCTGTAAAGCAATACTTTAGGTTATTATCTTAGACTTAACAAGTTCTCAAATAAAATAATGCCTAATATTTATGTGTTTTGTGCATGAATGGAAGACAAGATTCTTGGATATACTAATTGCACTCATATTATCATAATAGACTGATATTCTTTCTTGTGATATACTATAATTGTTCAACATCTATTGCATCTAAGGTAGTTGAATGTAGTAACTCTCAGTAGCAATGTATTATGCCTTAGCAGTGGAAAGTAAAATGAAACTAGATTGATTCTAATGTAGAAACAACCATAAGATGTACCCTTTTTAAAATTAGCATTACTTGCCTAATATGCATCAAAGTATCCACTAAGATTAGTATAGGAATCTTTACCATACCAGATACTATAATCTATTGTCTTATTGACATATCGAATGATTCTTTTAACAATACTAAGATAAGGCTCCTTATTACATGCTTGAAATCTAGCAAATAAACCAATACTAAAAGCAATGTATGGTCTACTAACAACAATATAAAGTAAACTACCTATCATGTTTTGATAGATAGTGGAATCAACATCTTTACCAGAAAAATTACTATGCAACTTAATATTAGTACTAAGGGAAGTTCTAGTATATTTTTTTACTATCTAGTCCAAATATCTTAATTAAGTTTTTGCATATTTAGATTAAGATATAAATATCTCATTTTTGTTTGCTTAATCTGCAAGCCTAGAAAGAAATTCAATTCACCCATCTTGCTTATTTTGAACTATTGTTTCATAACATCAACAAATTCAAGTGTAAGAGACTTAATGGAAGAACCAAACACTATGTTAACAACATAGATCAAAGTTAAGTAATGTTATCATTTATTCATCTAATTAAGAGAATACAATCAATACTTATACATATAAATCTGTAGTTTCTTAAGATACATGGTTAATCTATCATACCAAGCCCTAAGTGTTTGTTTTAACCAATACAAAACTTTTTAAAGCCTATACACATGGTTTAGGAATTTTGGATCAATAAAACCCTATGGTTGTTAAACATAGGCCACTTCTTGTAAGATACCATTTAGGAAGGCAATATTGATATTTATTTGGTACATTTTAAAATTCAAGCTATAGCCACTAGTTAACAAAATTATAATGGATTCAAGCTTAGCAAAAGGTTTAAAAGTCTAATAAACATTTACTCTTTCTACTTAAATGTAACCTTGTGCTACAAGTCTAGTCTAATTCCTAAAAATCATGCCATTTTTATTTGATTTGTTTTTTAATATTCACTTAATTCCACTATTGATATCTTACAAACTAATTCAACTCTTAATGCATGGCATTCACCCAAAACTCATCTTTTAAGGCTTTCTCAACCTTTTTGAGCTTTATTTAGGACACATAGCTAGTGTCAAACAAATAATTTAGTATATGACTATATAATCTAAGTCATTCATTAAGCTCACCTATGACATTTTCTTTAGGATGATTTAATTTGACCTTAGCAAAAGGTTATTTTGATGGACCAACATTAACTCTTTAAATATCATTAAAGGTTTCATGTTAATTATTATGAGAAAGGGTTCCTATAGATTCAACTAAATCATCACACATAGGTTCACAAGAACTATCATTTATCACCACATCAATAAATTGTTAGAGTATGCCCTAGAAGCTATTCGTGTTATCGATTTCAGGGATACTTTTATCTTGTACATATATTATAATTAATAAAAGAAAAACTTCTTTATTCATAAATATATTTATTTTCTTTATTTAGTCATGTATATAAATAAAATATATTTATTAATTATCCAAAAAATTTATTTAATAATTATATAATATTAATTGGATAAGTATATTATATAATAGACATATTGAATGTATCTGGTGAATATCATGGGATAATATTAGTATAGATAATGTAATAGTCACATTATTAAGACATTAATATGGAATAAATAGTTAACAAATTATTTATTTGAACATGAACATACAACGATAAATCATATAGTATTGTATATAGTTAATGATTTATCGTGTAATTATATTAGTGTGTGATGTTATCCTTTAACCTAAAACATTATTGACAAATCCAGTATAGATGCATGTGACTTATATAGTAAATAAGAATGAGATTAATGACATCTTGTATAATAAAATTAGTTTGGTTACGTGTTGTTTGCATTTGGAAACATGTAATAGTCAATATGGGATCTATTGACTCGATATGCATAGGATTAGAGTTTTCCTTGACTCGATTTGGATTCGAGTTCGAAAACGAACATTGACAAATAGCTTAATAAGTAAATTTTTGCCTAGAGTGATTCAATGTCATATGAAGGAGTTTGTGATGATGAGTTCAGCATGTATAAATCGATGGTTTGTAATTTTATTGGTAAAAAATTTTGATGTACCATGACCCCTAAATCAATTATGATTAGATAATGAAAAAACTTTACCCACACGGTATATACAATTGAGATGGAGAATAATAAAGTATGGCTTCATTGTAAATTAGGGATTATGGTACATTGTTAGATGTTAACCATAGTAGTTGAATTATCGAATAGTTTGATAACCCTAAAAAGTTTAGAATAAGTTCACGACTATTCCATAATGAACCCACATGGTCACACTAATAACTAAACGTAATGAAAAGTATTTTGGAGCGATAATATTTTTATGAATAAATGCTAGCATATTTGAGATAATATTTAGGCCGAAATAAATATACATTTTCGATATATATATATATATATATATTTATAAATTGTTTAAAGTATTTAAAGAATTTTTTTTTGAGTTTGTATTGAAATATAATTTATTGTAAATTATATGGTCAAATTGATAATATTGATTATTGAATTATTTAAATAAAAATGTGTAATTATAGGATAATTACACATTGGCCCATATATATATATATATATATATACCGAATTACATTTTAGTTAAAAATTAGACAAATACTTATATTTAAGTCTAAGGATTTAAATATATAAAATAGAAATTATATGATAATGATCATTTTATCCATACTATCTATTCACTTTTAATCAAAAAGTAAGGACAAAAATAAAAAAGTTTGGATTTTTAAATATATATACATGAACTTTGCCAATGTATGGTTAAGTTAAATTTTATAAATCCTAACTCATATTCTCCCATTAGGCCAAATTTCTCCAAAACACTTTGGTGGTGCAAATTGTGGTGACTTCACACAATTGAAAGTTTTCCATCATCTCTCACTAAGTAAATAATAATAACTCATCCAAAATTTGTCATTTATGCATCTATGCATCTATGTGATATGTGTACTCTTGGCCCACCATGTATTTCTAAAAATATTTTAATGAATACATAATTTATTTTTAAGCATGCTATTAGCATTTCAATACAACATAGACTTCATCACACTCTTAGTCCTAAGATTGAATACTCAATAAGCCTTGCTATTAGTGAAGTAACCTAAGAAAATTCCCTTATCACTCTTCTCCATAAAATTTCCTAAGTTTTTTCTATCTTTCAAAATGAAACATCTATTACCAAATATTTGAAAGTTTTTAATAGTAGGTTTCTTTCCTTTTTATAACAAATAAGAAGTTTTGTTAGTTTTAGGCCTAAAGTAAATCTTGTTAACACTGTGACAAACAATATTTATAACTTCTTTATAAAAGTGAAAGGCAACACTCTTGTTGTGAATTATCACATGAGCCATTTTTTGAATGAATCAATTCTTTCTCTCAACAATCCCATTCTGTCGTAAAGTGATTGGTGCAAATAATTCTTGACTAATTACATCATCATCACAATACAATTCAATACTAAAATATTCAAATTCCCTATTATGGTCATTAATAATTCTAATTATCTTTTATTCATTTTTATTTAAAGTCTTTTAAGCAAGTTTCTGACTTGTTTAAAAGTTTCAAGTTTATTTGTCAAAAATTTTACCCAAATAAACCTAGAAAAATCATTAACAATTGCAATGATATATATATTTAGTTGGTCTTATAAAGTCCATATTGTAAGCAAATCAAAACATATATACAGTGAAAAAATAAAAAAAATTTGTTTGCTTACCAGGTTTCATGCAATAAAATTTAATGTTACATATATATATATATATAACGCAAAAAATTTGGCCATAACTCTATATTAGGCTACCTGTTAAACCATAAATATAGATTGATTATCTTTTCGTCTTTACAATATCGACATGTTTAGGAATTAACTTGGAGTGTTGGCTCTTGTATTTAGAATGTTGGTTGTTTTCTATGTTTTTTTTTAAAAGAAAATAGGTAAAAACAAAACTTTAAACACACTCTAAAAAACTTAAAATATTATATATTTATAATACTATTTTCACGTTTTGGTTTAAACCTAAACCATTAGGTTGGGTAATTTTTTTAAAACTTAATTTATTTAATAAAATATATACTAACAAATTTAGTTCAATCTTTACATTTTAGGTTTAGCCAAATTCATTATTTAAATAGTTTAACGAGTCCTAAATAAATTTAAGATTTTCCATACATATCAAAATTCATTTTTATAAATTAATGTTACTATTATTTTCAATCTTAATGTGCGATATAATAAATTTTCGTAACATTGGTAGTAATACTAAAATCTAATTTTAGTGTCATAAATAGTGAGCGATGTTTAATAACACATCATGACTATAAAAATGATATGAATGTCAGTGGTTTGACATTATTTTATCTGTGATCAATGTTACCATATAATTTAATCTCTTTGTCCTAGATATCTCAATTAAACACAAGGTATGGACCTTGTCACTCTCGTATAATTCAATTTTACATTTTCTCGATCTCTTGAATAAACTTATTCTAATAAATAAAATTAATATCACATATTTACTTATTTGAGTATTGCCATATATTTTTATAATCTAACTTAATCAAAGGACCCAAAATGTCACTCTCATTATATAAGAGAGATAATTCTATTTTGATCACACATTTCTTTTTTTATAAGTTATGATATATTTGACTATTTTCTTTATAGTCTATTTTATTATAAATGACGTTTGAAAATATCAAAATATGTCAATCTCAATGTTGAAAACTATAGTGATCTCAAGTTCAAGAATTACATACACCATTGTCACTATAAGAATCGCTTATAACATTCATATAATGATATATGTAGCATTTTCATAGTGGGTTGACCCTAAATATTAGTTCACTAACTTGTACTTATATATTAATACACAATATATTATCATCAGTCGCTACATATTTCAGTCTCTATTTATTATTATTACTCTATTCATAATAATATTTGACTAGTGCCATTTGAAAATAATGTTCACTTAATTGCACTAACTATTTTAAAAATATTATTACATTTATTAAATATACATATATGTAATAATAAAATAATAAATGATATATAAATCAGCAATGTCATAATATATAAAAATAATATGCCATACATTCAAAAGAATATTATTGGAGTTAGGGCATATACAAACACATATGTAACGACTTTAGATGTTGTGTTGTTTTCACTCCATAGGTTTTCTTATGACATGCTCTAATTTGCTTGCCTACTTGACACAAACCACACGTAATGTCTTATTTTGAAAGTTTAGGCAAACCTTCAACTAATTGTTGCTTAGACACTCTCAACAACTTTTTATAATTTATATGACCTTGCCTTTCTTGCCACAACTTGGCTACATAAACTTAGGCTTTATTACATCTAAGGGAGGAGTTTAGGCTAATACCATAATAATTATCAAAGATTCTCTTCCCTTTTATTATCCATTATCCCTTGGAATCACAAATTGTGCACATGTCCTTTGTAAATTTAATTACCAAATTTCAATTACAGAACTAACTAATACTCAAGAGTCTAGCTTTAAGCCTCTTTACCAAAAAATATATACATAAATATATATGTGTATGTATATATTGTCAAGCCTAGACATTGTAGTATTGATTTCTAAATAAAAATAGAGCGCTAGAACTTTTCATCCGTGCATGTAGGTTTTTGATAGGCGAATCACGTAAACAAGCTGTTTATTCTTTTATCCGTGTAAGTGATTCCTAATTTCATTCTTGCTTTGGATTCTTAGACAGTATCATTGCAATAGAATTAGGCCAATCTTGGTTCAAGGTCTTGGTTGATTTGGGCATTTATTTCAAAAAATATCTTGCTGGTTTTACAACATTCGTTAATGACAATCCTTTATAGCTTAATAAACTGCCAGCGTAAGATGTGCGCAAACTATTTGATTATTTTTTTTATTTACTTAATTTTTATTTATTGCTTGACTGATGTAACAGTCTCTTCTTGTTCTAACTTCGTTTGCATGGATGGTATAATTATAATGTCATCGCCCTCAGTAGGTTGATCTACGACCATGTTCATATTCATTGCAGTAGGCATGTCGACATTCGGTTGGTGATCAACTATTGCGTACATTTGAAATAAACAAAACATTATCAAGTTTAGAAAATCATATTTGCTTAACAAGAAAATGTAAATGGATAATATAATGTTGGAGTAACAAACCTGAAAATCATAATCTTTTGATTCTATGCATTGAAGCAACCACACAATTTTTTTGAAATGTTTTCTCACTTTATCAATCTTTTCATCTAATACAAGAACTCTTATGCATATTTTCTTCCATTTTCTTGATTTAGTTATCCAATTTATTGATCTTTGAAAAACCTAAGTTTAGACCATACAATACTTAGGAGGAGAGGCAAAAAGTGCATTTATACAAAAAATAAAATTTATAACTAACAAATTAAAATACATTAAAATTTACTATGCTTAGTTCAAACAATTTCAATAAATCTCAAGTTATTCAACTAATAACCTAGCACTAACAAGCCCAACACAATGTAATAAAAAGCAATGAAATAATAAAACTACAACAATATGGTATCGAAGGAAAATCACATGAAGAACTCTTCATAATATTAAAAACTTATGGGCTTATGTAAGAGCCATCTAAAAATTCCATTTGATAGAGAAAAACTTAAAAGAGCTCTTGAATCTATCCTAAAAATGACCCATTCTAGCCATTCTCATCGTTCAAAACTATAAAACTTCTTATAGAATTCACGAACAACCTATTCTATTAACCAAAATTGCAGCCATAAGAATGGCAATTTTATTCACAAACTCGTTAGTACTAAACCAGATAAGTTTGGTATGTTTCTTAGTAAGTGTGGGATGGATATGGAAAAAAAAAAATTAAAACCAATAATGAGTTTGACAGGGGTATGAATATGAATAAATATATATTAGATATTCACTAGGGTATCTATAACTTTTAAGGCTTCATAGTTGGATTTGTAGAAAAAGAGTTAAAAATCTCTAATAGATATATAATTTTATATCTTATTTCTCCTTTCATTTAGCATATTTAGCATGTTATTTGTCTTATAGTCACTTAACTATATTAATTTTTTTTTGTAAGGCAATTGTGGGAATGTGTTAATGAATTATGTTCCAAGACAAAATTTTTCAGCATTTTTAATTCTAGATGTTTTGAGCTTCTTGTAAGGTTTTAACATAAAATTAGTGGTTAGATGTAAAAATGTTTTCAACAAACTTAAAGTGAACATATTAAGGTTTCTAAAAAGGTGTACTTTGTTGAATCTTGATTTTTTTTAAGGACTCTAAATGATTTTCTAAAGTTAGGGTTGAAAAGTAGGTCCAAATCCTAACTTACAAGAACTTTTAAATCGATCCTAGAGTGACCCACTTTAACTATCCTCATTATTCAAAATTATGAAACTTGCCTACAAAATTCATGAACAAACCATTCTATTAACTGAAATTCTAGCTACTAATATTGCTCAAAATTTTTAAGGTTTTACGATTAGATTTTCAAAGAAAAAGTTGAAAATCAATGATAGATTTATAATTTTTTATTTTATTTCTCCTTTCGATTGGTGTATTTAGCATATTATATGTCTTATAGTGCTTACCTGTATTGATTTTTATGTGTAGGGTATTTGTCAGAATGTCTTAGTGAATTATGTTTTAAAGTAGAATTTTTTAGCATTTTTAATTCTAGATCTCTTGAGCTTCTCATAGGGTTTTGACATAAAATCAACAACTAGATGTAAAATTAGTCTTCAGTAAACTTGATGTGGATATCTTAAACTTTTGAAAAAGGTTTAATTCATTAAATTTTGAGTTTTTCTAGGCCTCTATATAATATTTTAAAGTCAAAAAAGCAATTTCAAATCCTAATTGAAGAAGGATTTTTGTTCAACATCTAAAGCTTCGAAAAAAAAAATAATATGAATTTTTAAATTCAAATTAAGGTGATTCAAAAGTGAAAATTCATCTAGACATTCAGATCTACAATTCTTAAAAGGTACCAAAGCCTAGTTAAATAGATTAGTGGTTCAAAAATAACCCATCATATGAAGTAGAGTTTCAGTTCTACTAATACTTGAACCAATCTTAGTTTTTATTAAATATCTAAAGTTACAAACCATTACTGAATAAATGGCAAAGTCTGTTTGTTAGCTAAGATCCATATCTATAATTTTATGAAGTGAAACTATCTCATTTAAAGGAGGTACTGGCTTGAAAATTGAGATTTGTAATTTGCTTCATGCTAGAAGTGCTGTTTGAACCAGTTTCAGTTTTTGGCCTATAATTTGGGTTACAAACTTTGGTTTTGGGTGAAACAAAATTATTTAGAAAGATAAGAAGTAGGATAAAAATTTCATGAGAAATTAAATTCTAGAATTAGTTGCATTAAGTTCAAAATTGATTTGCAAGTTTTAGCACAATATTTGGAATTTAAATCCAAGTTAGAATTGGAGAGATATGGGCTACTTTATATGGATTATTGACTTGGGTTATATATAGCCGTTATTATGTTAATTCCTAGGATATTAATGCAATTAAGCGGATTAGAATGAAGGGATCACGTGAAGGCAACAAGAATTGATTCTATTATAGGATTAGTTATTTTAATGAGGAAAAAAGATATTTTTAACATATTTTTAACAGGCTTAATTATGTATGTCTTTTTTTTGGAGGGGAGGAGGGTATAAAAACAAGTCTCTAGGACCAACGTAGTATTACATTTCTTTTTTATCCATGTTTTTCATCTATAATGTGTTGTTAATTCCTTTCTTTTCAACTTAAGGGATCTTATCAACTTGGTTTGCATTAGTGAGAATTTATCTTTAATATAATTATCCTTTTATTTGAGTATCTATGTTTCTTCATTTTAGATGTTGATTCTATTGCTATACTGAATTTATAATTCATAATTGTTATACTATTTGGTTAATTGTAGCAATTAGGCAAAAGAATTATGACCTAAGTTTTTGTTAACTGCTTAAAAAAAAACAAAAAATGAATTAAATAATTTGACGCTTGTTGAATTGTTATCATCATTAGCTCCTTTGTAGTGTGTCTTGCCATTAGTATATCAACAAGAATTGCTTAATACCAATGGAATTATTGAAAAGAATTAATCTATATGTTAGGCTATAATTAATGACTATAGGGAAAGTTATCTTTGATTGTAAATAATTTTTGGTTAAATATTCGTATAAGAATAAATCTTTAAAAGTTGATGATTAACATATAATTGTGGTGAACTTTCCCTTGAATCGAAGTTTCTTCATAAGGATTATCTTTAGTACAATTCTACATTTTTTTATTTATGTTTAAGTTATTACAAAGTAAATTTTTTTTTTTAAAAAAAAACATAATTCTTTTTGTGTTGTAACTAATTTTGTTTGAGTCAATTTAGTTAACTGATCTCTGTAGATTCGACTTTTACTTGTCACTATTACAAATGCAAGTATAGCAATTAATTTTAATGCATTTGACATGTATCAACCTTTCAAGAGAAAACACCTAACTAAATCTCACTTATAAAAT